>LTDI01000242.1:0-25482 GCA_001654545.1 Fusarium agapanthi
TTATAATTTTACTGCTTACTCTATAAATAAGGTTCTCTTTTAGTTAAATCCACCAGTAGGTCATTTCGCGCTAACAAAAGCGAACATAAGTGTACTTATATTAACTAAAGAGATGTAGCACATGTGCTAACTTGTATTAAGTGTAGTTGGATAAAAAGTCTTTACGATCTCTTACTTCGGCAGTCGCCGATCAACAGAAGCCAGCAAGTGGCAAATTATTGGGGACCAATATCGCAATCACGGGTATAGAGGTAAACACGGTATAACATAGGGATCTCGAGTCTAGTAAAGACTGCCAAATTTGCAGGGTTGTTGAGAAGCCATATTAGATGGGCTACCTGGAGGTATAATAGTCAGCATAAATACTGGGGAAAAGGTGCTGTGTCTTTTCCAAACAAAGATTAAGGCAGCCCAGAGGAAGTAAGATCAACGTCAGAGCGGGACTCGATAATTTGATTGAGATCGATCTTTCTCTGACCGTGACAAAAGATACGGCGTGAAGTGACGTGTTGTGTTGAGATAAGTACCATGAGCGGCCGACATGTTATGATATTTGCACAATCGAAAGCCAAATACAATCTGCGCCTATTACGGACTCATAATCAGAGTCTCTTTACTTCGTCCTCTGGGGTACAGACATGGCTCTTTCGTGCACATGGAAGGGGCAAGAGGTTGAGATTGACCCTCAGATGCAAAAGTGGGTAGAGAATAGTTCGGGAGTCCATGCCAAACCTGATTAGCATGATGCAAGTCGCTTGCGATCACCCATCCTTCGTCCTAGTGGTTGCGAAAATGCACAACTATATCTTCGTTCGGTCTCCCTTCGAGCATACAAGAATAACTGTATCAACGCCCTGTACTCACATGATCAGAGAGTAAGCCATGAGGAATAGCAACCCCCTAAGTGCCCTGGCGCACTTGGATATTCACAGTCGTGCGATACAATTGTGAAGTATATACGTTCTCGCTATCAGCATAGTGTACCCCAGAAGTTCTAAGAAAATCCAAAACTACCCAAATATCAATTGAGAAACACAGATGAGACATCTGCCATGCAGTGAATCAGAGTCTATTTGAATAAAGCCTGACGTCAGAGGTTACAGCTCAAAGAGGTCAATAGGGCAATGAAAATGAGTCTCGACAGTCGGGTAAATGCTAAGAAAGGATTATTTAGTTGGCCACAGAGTAATGCTGAAGCAATGTCCTCCGTTACGATTTCAAGGCTCCTTGACAAGGTAGTGTTCATTCAATATTCACTGAGCATTGAACAGCCTCTACGTAACACACCTTTCTCACCAATATCTGAAGTCCTTGAAGTATTTAAACATATAAAACCTATTTTCGAGACTTTTCTAACCTCTCACTATAATAATTTCACCCATTGTCAGTTCCATAAGAGATTTCGTACGATACACTACCAATCATGTGTACAGAGGTTATCAATACATGGGAGTGCACAGTATGTCGCAAGGACTTCAAGTCAAGAAGAGACTACAAAATGTGCAAAGTGGGAAGAAAACAAAATCAATGGGGTGCTTGCAAGAAGACCAACATCCAGCATGAATACTGGAAGGACAAGTGCGGCGCTTGTGCAAAGAAGAAGTGAGGTAGCTGGGAAGAAGTTTAGTTGAGAAAGGATTCAGACTTACAATGTGATCAACGCTGATCTTTCTTATTGCGGTTGTCGAAGGACATATTGTGAATTGAAGCTTCGATCAAGATACATGTTATTCGCCGCTGAGACTTGTGGCTGATACCTTAAACCAGCGCAGATAACCCAGCGTGAGGTAGAACGTAGGCCATCATCTATCATTTCCCAGGGTCTTTGCAGAAAATATATAGCCAAACACCTTTTCGATCTCCCGTCAGATACATCCGCGTCTAAGTCATACTCTCACATGATCAGAGAGCAGTTCACGAAGTATGACACCAACTCTTGTGCTTGCACATGGATATTCACTGCTGTAAATTATCATTCCGGCATATAAGTTCTCACTCTCGGGGTAGTACAACCCAACCATCCAAGAATATCCTCAGCTACCCAAATTTAACTCACGAAACATACAGCAGACATCTACAATGTGTACCGAAGTAGTCAACAACTTTGAATGCCCCAAATGCGGGAGAGATCACAGAGCCGACAGAGATTACACAATGTGCAGTACGGGTCGCCGCCAGAACAAATGGGGCGCCTGTGGAAAGTCTTCGGTGGAGCGACATAATCATAAGGAGACTTGCCCGGCCTGTATCGCAAAGGCGAAGAAGCGAGGTTAGCCATAAGGTGCCTGTTGAGTTTGTCGAAGGGAAGATTTTCTTCTAGTCTGAGAACAGTTCTTAATTGACAAATAAAGCTTTTCCATGTATGCGATGTGATTAGTTTATACATGAATTTTCTATATCGCCAGCACGCAGCTAGCATTTGAATGTGATCCCAGCAGTGGCCGAGACGCCTGATCCGCAGTCTTGTTTTCGTTTATGTTCCATGTGGCGTGGAAAGTTATACTTCCCTTCGGTAGTCTGTGAGATCTTCCCCATGAATAGATGCAGTACCAGAGCCTCCTCACGCTATTGCTGTCTTCTCTCCTCGTCGAGGAGTGGTCTTGGTTCAGCAGTAGTCTTCGTTTGCAAGCTGACCCAGATAGCTGAGCCAATGATCAGAGCACTGCCAATGAAACTGGTAATGGGAGGTGTGGTTCCCCAGGCAATTCGCTCGATGATCAGGGCGAAGACCATCTGAACGTACTGTAAATGAGTTAGTAATGTCGTTAATGCGTTGGCAAGCAGGGACTTACAATAAGATTGGTGGCTCGACCAGCCTTTTCCCTCTGAAGACCTTCAGTGAGGAGAAGCTGGAGCAGAAAGCCAGAGATACCAATAGAGAGAAGTAGACACCTAATGATTTGAGCCTTGGGACTAAGATTAGGGATCAATTTACATACCATTCAGCGATAGTCTTGGGGACCTCAAACTGAAGATCAGGGTGAATCATGATGATGAGGAATGAGCTCACGGTTGCGAGTACAGCGAAGTAGTTAACACTGACGAGCGAATGGGCCCGCTTGCCGATCACGCGGATAGTCGCATATGCCGTCGCCGCAGCAAAAGAGCCGAAGATGGCGCACAGGATAGCAATGGTACGTTCTTGTGGTGTTGCCTTTACTGGCGGTAGGATACCACCATCAGCAGTAAAATCCGAGTCCACGGCGCGAGACTCCAACTCCGATAATGTTCGCCAGCTTTCGGGGAAGAGGAAGGCTGGGCGAGCGACGAAGAGGACGCCTGCAAAGGCGATGAAGCCGGCGGTGGCTTCTTTGACGGTGAATGGTTCCTAGATACTGCGTTAGCTGAAAGCGTCGTCAAAGATCGAGGTTGGACTTACGCGTAAAGCAACCCAGGCGATAAACGCAGTAAGAGTCGGGACAAGGAAAGTGATGACCGTCGCATCAGATATATCGAGATACGACAGCGAATCTACGCCACTTCGTTAGCATAGTCCCTTCCTACGTCATTCCATCAAGGAATCCTCACAGTAAAGTCCAAAAAGCCCAGCTGATCCCGCAAACCCTCTCAGCACCAACAAACCCCTAACCTCCCTCGGCCCCCAAGGGAAATTCGGCACTTTTTTACACCACATGTAAACAGAACCAATCAGCGCCGTAGCCAGCATTCGAACAAAAATGATCTGCAGAGCGTGAAACTTTGTTTGAAACCCCGTTTCAAGAAGCCGCGTTGTCATGGACATCTGAGTTTGTTAGTGTGACCGTTTCATCGGGTTCGGGAGTGGCGTGCTTACGATTGAAGCGAATAGTTGGGCGACTAGGACGTAGAATAGGCCGATGTTACGGGAATAGAAGTTTTGAAGCTTTTCGACGAATGTTGAGTCGGAGTCTGAGCTTGTTTCGGAGGATGTCTCTGAGGAGTCTGAGCTATTGGCCGCTGGAGCCAGGAGAGCTTCTGACTCTCCATGTTGATTGGCCTGCGTCTTGCTTTGAGAGTGAGACATTTTTAAAGTCCCTCCGAGAATGGAACTGTGAAAATAAGTCTACGGCCAGCGCAGTTAATAGTCCCCTGCAATTGACTTGGGTTAGAATTCACAGCCCGTGTGATAGAAGCATGATAAGCTTGACGAAGAGAACTGAAGGTTTTTCTCCAGTTGGTCTCGTGAGCGAGTGGCGCTGAGCCAACTAAATACTCAGCTGGGATTGGACGGCCACGGTCCCACGAAAGGGGGGCTTCCACCAATCGGGGCCTGAAAATGCGAGTGAAACTCGGGTCATTAATTCTTCCGTTGTCTTGGCTGTCATTAATCTCTGTCGTCAAGACTTCAATTTGTCTTTTTCTTATATTCAGAGAATACACGATGCACGAGCTGTTATCGCAGTTATGAATCTTTCCTACTATAGATCTTGACATTATTCTACCCTTCAATTTAGCTGGCGGTTAAGTAACCTCCTAAGCCCAGAGAAATTCACGACTCATAATCTTGCTTAGGTACCCTGCATGACCCATTTTGAAGTCTGCCCTCACTATTACTAGTCGAAAGTACAGAGTTTGCACAGTATAACAAGCTATTTACTTAATACCAACGAGAACTAAATCCTCTTCCTCAAATATATCAGGTTTTATAGAGTATAATCTCTATTTCTGTAAGTTAGGAAGTAGAGAAATGATATAAATGGGGATAATCTTAACCTGCTGTGACTAATTGCAAGCAAACTTAGCCTCACTAAATAACTAGACTTAACATCGCAACTCCAGCGAAGCTCAACATCAGTGACAAAGAAGCTCGCTCAACAGAACCACCATTATCATTTGAGCCTCCACTTCCTGCGGTAGCCGTCACCGTAGTAGTACTCTCCCCAGTTCCAGCCGGAACATTTGTCGGCTGATCTTGTGCTGATGCTCCCTCCTCAGAGCTCGTGGTCTCAGCCGGCGTAAATGACAAGACGCACTCAGCATCAAGAGCGAGTGTATCTCCGACATCGTTGGTGACTTCCATCTCAGGACACGAGAAGGTCGCATCTTCGCCTTGCACCGTCACAGTCTTTGTACCAGTTTCAGTTTCAGTCTCGGTCTCCCATTCTGTTCTTGTATAAGTGGTAAAAGGTGTGCAAGAAACTTGTCTGGCCAAGGGGTTGTGTCCTCGGTTGACGTGGGCGGGCGCTGTGGCAGCATCGCGACGAAGACGAGCAGCGCTTTCGTCAGTGCTTCTAGCTTCGGGGGGCTCGTAGTGCAGAGTACATCCATCGTCTAGCTCAAGTGTCGCACCATCGTCGTTTGTAGCTGTCATAGGCACACAACTAAACTCAGGAGCGTTGCCAGTGTCGGGCTCAATATCAGTCGTAACGCGAACCGTCTTCATCTTGGTTGTTGTGACTGTCTCCGTGGACTTGATCGTCTTGGTGGCAGCAGGACAGGGCTTGCAATACCCATCAGAACCACAGTAGCCAACTGATCGACAGCACTCATTTTCGCAGCACGTAGTACCCTTTAAACACGAGCCGTTCTTGCAACACCTTTGAGTCGAAGCATTGGCACACGATCCAGTTGAACAGCACTCACTGGACTCTGGACAGGCCCAAACAGTTCCAGGTCCAGTACAGCACGTTGTTGTTCGCGGGTTATAACACTTGCTATTTCCACATCGCTTCTGACCAGACGGACAACAGCCACCACCTGGCATGCAGTCATACCCCTTGGGACAATTTCTACCGACACCGCCACAACAAACTGACGTGTTGGGGTTATAGCATCCAGATGAACCGCACTTGGTCTCGCCTCTGCTACAGCATCCTCCACTGACGCAAGCCTGACTCTTCAGACACGCTGTACCGCTGCTGCAGCAGACTTGTGATGATGGATCGTAACAGCTGCCGGAGCCGCATTCTTTGGCGTTGTTGCCGCGACAGCAGCCGGTGGAGATACAGGTGCTGCCTTCAGGACAGCATCCGAGACCGCTTGAGCATGGGTCTAAGATCTCGTTAGCGGCAGTGTATCACGGAATTTTGTGGGACACCGTACAATAACCTGCATCGACACATTGTTTTTGCCTGGGCTGTAAGCCAAAGGCCTGTGGTTCTGCGATGCCTCCGATCCACTCTGTGAAGTCTGAGAGGGAGTCGGGAAGTACAATGTCTTTCAGCTTGGCATCGCTCAGTGAGACCATGTCTGGTAGTTCATTCAACTGAAAGGTGTCGTGGAAGAGCTGGTTACCACTCGCCGCACCTCTGCCAGCCCAAAGGGCAAGGGGCGCAATCAGATAGAACCGCATGCTGGGTAAGATGTCTGATTCAATAAAAAGCAGTCAAGCTTGAAAGCCCCTCCCGCAGCGAGGCTGGACCGTGGCGCTCAGGAGTCATTTATAACTCGTTGCCAGCGCATTACCCCTCTTCCTTGTGGTGCGATGATCGAGGATCTCCCCTGACCGTCAACCTTGCCAAGAGCAACCAGGCTGAGAAATACAGACAGTGAAGCCTTTATCTCGCTGTGCTATACCGAAAGTGAACAGAGGCTGGGGCGGACAATTAACCTTATGTGACTGGAATGTCCGGGCGTGCATTAGCCGTTGTGAATAGCGCTTTGTGGCGTCCATAGTCTGCAGGTCGACGATGATCAGGCAGAATATCCATCATGCCACTAAGACCAGGCTGGGGTCTGATTCTTTTATGATCATTTTCTGTTTAAATTTAAAATCAATTTTATTTAAATAAAATATTAGTGAAGAGAAAGCTGGGGTTTTGCTTCGCATTCTCGAGTCATTCTACTCATTGTTTGATGATCGCTGACGCTGATCCTCAGCCGCACGATGCACAGGCCCTGACGGGTATAGTCACTGAACAGGGGCCTACAGCAAGGTTGAATCTTTAGGTTATAGTGCTTACGCCCGATACCAGTTGTTGGTCGGATTAACGGTCTGGAGGATCAGTAATTCGTCCAACTGTCGAAAGCAGTACCGCGTGATCCGTTGTCGCGCATCTGGAATCACACTAAAAGGACAATATTCCACCTCTTAGATCAACATATCTAGGCCAAGTGCGTGAGAAAATGCTAAGAGTTAGTTATTAGATGCTGCATCAGGGCATTTTCGGATATCGGTGATGCGAGCTGGGGTAAGAACTTGGCACAGGACCCTGGTAATTTAAGGCCGTTGGAAGTGATGTGTCACAAGCACCAGTGACATATTTCTCGACATGCAAGGTAATCATGGCGATCGAATGGCACAGGAAATCGCGCAATGGATTCCGCATCTGGTCTCAAGTCAAGTTAGCATATCTGAGCCAATGATAAAGGTGCCTCTTTTTCTTCACTGTCTCTTCTCTATCGTGCCACGTCTGGGTGAAACAATGATGACACGGCTTTGTTAATCAGACAGCTTATATGGTAGTCCTGTAATATTGCTTTCTCTAGACATTCGTCTCGAAGAGTGTTAGTGCATATAGTACCGCCATGGTGTATTGCACCGATCGTGTGTATAAAAATCTCTCCCGAGGATGGCTTCGAATGCAATTACAAGTAGCAATTAGGTTACCGGCAGTGGCGGCGGCATTGCCAGAGGCGTCAATGGGGCCAACGTCAAGCCATAAACCAATCGGCAGGCCTTAGTTCATAGAGGACGGGCCATATAGGAGCATCAGACAAACTTGTATACAAGGCTACGCAGCCCAGAGGACTATGGCTGGCCTTACTTACAACGCCAAATGATAAATCAGTTGGCAGCACTCCAATCCTGGTAGGCAAACCACTTTGACCGGCAATTAAGCAATATTAAAAACTGCAAAATACTTATCTTTGGTCCCTGGAAAGCCGGATAGAATCGAGTAATTACATTTTAACTGACGTCATGATCCTACAAAAGCCTATTTCTGTCAACCTTGGAGACAACATTAGGAAGACCAGCGATCGGTGAGCATATAGCATTGATGCTAAGAAGCTACTGGATTGAAGGGCACCATTTTCTTTTAAAATGTGAGCGCTATGAAGCAGTAAATGATAACACCGATGACGATTGTATACGAGAGAATTGTTCTTGGTGAAACAAGATAGGCAGGGCCCTATAAGGTAAGAATTAATGAGAGCTTTGCGCCATGGTTGCTGAGTTTATTCAATAGGCATAGTCCGCAGATATACACTCTGGGGGCCTGTGGGCTGTTTGGCCTTTTAATGCTGCTAGAAGCGTAAGTGCTGTTGAGCATTGGCTTGTCTTCCCAAGAGGTTATTTGCCACTGTTCTATTTATATTTGATATTTAAGCTAACCCTCATGATAGCTAGTGCAACGTGACGTGAACTTTGCCGTCCAAATGGTAACGTCGAATACAGGAAAACCAGTCACCCCCAGAAACCGGCCAGTACAGCAAAGTTCAGTGGATGCCTGAGGCCCACATAGACTTCCACCATAGTAAAATCCCAGTAGCCGGTTCCTAGAGGTGGAGGTGGCTGGTAACCCTGTATTCAACGTTAAAAGTTAAAGTTCTCAGACACTCAGCTGCTGGAGAGTCGCTAAGGTCATGATCTCGTGTTAGTGGAGCCGGGAATCGTATGTGTCGTAGAAAAGTGGTCGGTTCATCGGCAACGCCAGCGAAAACAAAGACGGCTGGGATAAACGTGGGCAGGTCTATTTCAGCATGATTATGATGTCGGATACGAGGCTTGGCAGAGCCTATTGCTTCTTTGGGACTGCACTTGATCAATATGGGGATGGCCAAAGCTTGACGTGGGTTCTTTTTCCGCGCTAGAACTTTTATGATATCATTTGTTCATGACTGCTGTTGATCAAGAAAACTCTAATTATACGAGAAGAGAGGTTGGGCAGCTGATGGAGTGACGGATCCTCGGGTTCCAGATGGACGAGATTGAAATATAAAATGCAACTAGATACCTTCAGACAGATCAATTCCATCATCCTCATCACTATCAGCATCTCTACACCTCAGATAAGCATTCAGCTCTTTTATCCCCGCAAACTCTATAGAAAGAAATCAGTCCCGGCACCTAGAGTTCAACATGAACAAGCTCATCATCGCCCTGGCCGTGGCCTCCACAGTCTCTGCCGCCCCTTTATACACCAGCGATGATTGCCAGGATTCCTACAAATCTTGCATCGCCGCAAGTACCCCAGAGGTCGCTTCTGCTACTGCATCGCTTGCTCAGCCAACCAAGACCGAGATTCCTGGTGGATGCAATCCCGCTCATCCCGGCTCATGTCCATCATCGTACTTTACCAACAAGTACACTGCACCAGCCGAGACATCCACCTCCATTCCCGGCATTCCCGGTGGTTGTAACCCTGCCCACCCCGGTTCCTGCCCTTCTTCGTACTTTTCCAAAACCTATACTGCTCCTTTCACTTCAATTTCTGGTATTCCCGGGGGCTGCAATCCTGCTCACCCCGGATCTTGCCCGTCGAGCTATTTTACGTACCCCGTGGCCTCCAAGACTGCGGTCGTTCCCGTGCCCGCTCCTACCGAGGACTGCTCTGAGGGTCCTGGCTCTGAGGGTACCACTTATCCCGAACCTAAGCCTGTTGAAGGCGAGACCTGGACCATCAAGGATCTTACTCGCTACTGCGGCGAGGGCAACGAAGGCTGTGATTATAACTTCAAGATCGCTGCCGACGGAAAGACCGAGCAGTGTACTATTATCCGCATGCCCGGTAAAGACGCTGCCACTGAGAGCTGGTCTAACGAGCCCTGCACCGACGGCTCTGAATTTACTGTCTCTTGGGGCTACGTCACAGAACCTGCTCCTGCTTTCGCTGTTGTTTCCGTTGTCAAGGGCAAGGAAATTGCCTGGTTTGGTGTTGCTGATGTCAACGGCCAGAAGGTCACTACAACTCCTTCCAACCCCTTCGGCTCCGGACAGTATGGTGACCTTGGTCCCGAGCAGGTTTACACTTACTAGAGGCCTTTACGCGATAGGGTGGGAAAGGATATGCGACTTACGGTTCACGATTTGAATGATATAATACAACCGCTCATTAAGTAATTTTAGAATTAATACATAGACTTCATTCTTTTAACTAGTTGAAACCCCAATAGAGATATATCAAGGTTTATCGGCCCATCCCTTTCATTATCGGGTCTTTAGCTTCCAGTTGATGCTTGGGTTCAGTCGTCCAGTAACAGAGTCTAGCTGGGTGATTTCTTCCACCACCTCTCCTTGGTCTTCAAGCATGTAAGTGGTTTATAAAGGCCTATGTACAGTAATTCCAAGAGTAAGCTGCTTTGAGATACCATCGTCTAATATGTATAGCAACGGCGTCTCTAGCCACATCAGCGGCCTCAAGCAGTCTGACAGTCATGGCAATCATAACAGTCCAGGTCACTCCACCAGAAAGAATAGGGAACGTCAAGGTCAATACCCTCAGTACCAAGCTTGTAAGTCGACAAAGCACAATTGACGTTAAGTGGGTTGGAATTATCAAGACCAAAGGCCTCACAGTAACCCTGCTGGCGACACAAAAGGGCACAGTCCTCCATGGTATGCTGACGTCCATTATCTTGGACAGAACGTCCCCACCAGCCGCCCTTCTTGATACCGAAGGCGTTACAGGTTCGCTCCACGGGAGGTTCGACATCATTGTCGCTCTGGGGCCAGTGGTCAAGAATACCGGGGAGGGAAACAGACTGGGTAGGGAGGTTGTCGAGCGGTTGGCAGAAGCCGGGAGCTGCGATGCCGGTGGGGCAGGTCATGACGGTAGCTGTAGAGCTGGCAGACTCGGTGGTGGTGGTGGTAGGGGGTTGTTGAACGGGAGCTGAGGAAGAAGTAGACTCGGCGGCCTGAGTGGTCCTCGTGTTGAAGGTGGTAGGTGTATCAGTGACAGCTTTGGCAGGAGCCTGACACGTCATCTCTGGGACGACAACATTGTCATTGGTGAGAAGACCGTAAGTGGCGAAACCCATGTTCTGTCCACAAGCCCAGCAGCCGATATCAGAGAAGTAATCTCTACCACCTTCTTCAGTGATCTCATCGACAGTACCAGCATACAGTTTGCAGTTTCTTTGAGACAAGAGATTGGTGTAAAAGTAGGACTGACAATCAGCATACATGGCACACATGTCTCTACACTGATCGCCGCCACCGCAAGGCTGAACGGTAAGAGTCGCGAATTCCTGCGCGCAAGACTTGAGCGTTCCCTTACGACGAACACAGCCCTTGTTGGGAGTGTCACCCATCTTGTTGATACAGATACTATCCTCGGGAAAGCTAGGGCAGGGCTTGTGGATGATACAGCTGCGATCATAAGAGGTGAACTGGGTACCAGTGTTGCCAACAGGGACGTCGCTCAAGACAGAGGCGATGAGACGACATTCGTTGGCGCAGTTGTTGCCGTAGCTCCACTCAAAGGACTTGCAGTTCTCATCAGCGAGACAGAGGGCAGCGCAGTCTTCCTTCTGGTAGTTGCTGCTTGTGAAGCGGCTGTACGCTCCAGCACTGTTGTAAGGCTGCATGCCGCATCCGCGACCGGCGATGGAGGATGTACCTACGTTGGCGCAGACGCGGCTGACGGGACCATCGGGCTTGATAGTTGAGGATTGGCGAGGGGAAGAGCTGCCGCTTGATGTAGTGGCGCTTGTGGCAGCTGACTCAGTGTTGGTCTGCTTCTCGGTGCTTGATGTAGTAGTCTGGGCACCTGGAGTTTGAGCGCTGGGTGTCTGAGTGCCAGGTTGGGAAGTAGCTTGGGTGTTGCCTCCAGCGGAGGTCTGGCTGTCAACCGGACCGGGCGTACTATTGCCAGTAGAGACAGTGTGAGGGCTGCCAGTGACTGGCGTGTGATTGCCAGTGGATTGGGTGTTGGGACTTCCAGTACCAGATGTAGCAGAGTTTGAAGACGCATCTGAGCTCTGAGGATGGGTTGGAATGATGAGAGGTACAGAGGCAGTTCCAAACTTGCTAGAGGTAGTCGTTTGAATAGCAGAAGAGGAAGTAGTAGTAAAGCCAGAGACATCCCCATCACCAAGATCAAGAGGATGATCATCGATAGTCGTAGGCGTAACCTGGTTAGACATGAAAAGAGAGTCAACATAAACCTGAGCAGACCCTCCAACCAAACAATTCATAGAGATGGACAGAGGTGCAGAGCGCTGAGCAGCAGTGACCTGCTCCAGAGCCATGCCCCACTGCACACTCGTTCCAAAGCTGATGATCCAAGTCTGGAAGAAGGTCTGGCTACCAAGCGAAGCAGTCAATTGGCAAAAGTTCAGCGACGGGGCGGTGATGACCAAGTAAAAGAAGCGAACGGTATAAGGTCTAGTCAAGCTCAGCTGATCAAGCGACTGCGCAACACCAGCAAAGCTTCCAAGATCTCGCTTCTTATCGCCACTGGCCTTCAGGGACAGACAGCCCGAGTCTTTGCTGCCATCAACCTTGTAGCCTGGTCCAATGACGATGGTCGCATCGCCGTCGACAGTGAAACCTGGGACACCGCCTTCGGGGGGAGCGATGGAGAAACCGCCGCCGTCGATGATGCTCTTGATGACAATTGATCCGGCGGTCTCGGAAGCAGCTGCTGAAGTCGTGGTTTCGGAGGGAGTGAGGTCGGTTGTGGCGGAGCTGCGAGAAGGTCGAGGCTTGCAGTTACTTGCACCAGCGAGATCAAGGGTGCCGCTAAGGGCTAGAGCCGCGAGGGCTATGACGGAGCGCATCGTTAAAGAGAGTGTAGGGAAGATTAAAGAGTGGCTGTGAGGACGAGCACTCACGACTGATGCGGATACTATGAAAGGAAAAGCGACATGGTAGTTTTCTGGGAGCCAGTCTTATTATGCCTGAACTAATCGTCGGTTACACGGCAGATAAGGACATTGCGCTTGCCACTGAGTTGTGAGCGGACAAACGATAGTTGCGTATAGCTTCCAAATAGATCCATTGTGTCGGGTCTTAGGTCGTTATTCAGCTCAGCCATGAAACCCATTAGAGAATAGCAGCGGCTTGAAAAAAAGGGTCTGGGTTAGAGATTTATGCTTAATCAAGTGTAGCGTCAGGGACTGTGGCCGTCATTCTCTCACGCGTTTCCTCTTGTGGAGTACGAGTTGAAAACTTCCCCTTACGACAACAATAAGTGGTTACATTACTGTAGCTTAAATGTAAAAAGTTTTTCTATCGATCTGTTTCTTTATATTATTCAATAGCTTATAATTTATTATACAATTCATCTCAATAAAGGTCGAATGGCGACATGCTTTTTGGGGCTGTTAATGTCGTGTCTGATCCACTCTCAAAATCTAGAACTTTGAAGCGTCGCGCTTGGTCAAATAGCGCCACCAATAACTCTCCCATTCTGTCACTGGGTTGAATGCGACCCCTGAAAATAAAGAACGTCCCATGATATCGGTAAAGACTTTGTTTAAGCGCAGTCCGTGTCCGGAACCAAACTAACACGTGAGCTCCGTGCCAAAAAGAACCCTACAGTTTAAAGTTAGGGTGTCTTTCTAGGTTCAGAAACCCTAGGGCTGAATAAAGCAATTTATACTGTACCACGGCAGATTTACTTTCGTGCGCGGTTCTCAAACTTTAACATGCATACGTTGGACTCTTGCCTCATGGTAGATACTTTAGTACGGGAGTGCTGATGACAGCTTGGCCTTCTCGGAGCAGGCATCATCTGTTTGGCAAGGTTTTCAGCTCTAAAGTCAACTAAATCAGCGAGCCAAAAACTGTGAGTCTCTCGCTGCGTCACGAAAGTAATTGTTGAAGGAAGAGAAGTATATAGAACACGAGGAAAGAATATAAAACCAGTACAAGAGTTCTAAACAATCCCTTCCTTTGACCAAGTCGCTATCACTTCTACTGCTACCTACACCTTTTTAGTCTCTCACACAGACAAAACTTCACAGGCAAATGCAGATGCGAAAACACTTATTCATTAAAAAGCAGAAAAATGAACAACCAAGCATGGAAAGCCCAACCTCAGACATAGAGGTCATCAACAGCATACAAGGCGTTAAATCCCTCGCCGATGGCATCGCAGTTCTCAACGCTTCCCATGAAAGTGAAGTGCCACTACTCTACATCGACATTGAGCCAAGGAGTCTCGGTGCAAGCGGGGAACTCAACCTCTTGACGATCATCCTATGCCACGGGCCAGAATATAGTTGCCGTCTCTACATCGTCGACGTCAACCGCCTCGCAAACCAGGCATTTTCCACGCGAGGATATTACGGCGCCAGTTTGCGAAGTATCCTTGACTCTGCTTCTTACCAAAAGGTATTTTTTGACGTTCGTTATGGCTCCTATATTTTGTATACGCAGTATGGTATTAAGTTGCAGTCCGTTCGTGACTTGCAACTCATGGAGAACGCTAGCTCGTCACTCAAGCGCCATAGACCGCAGTTGGAACCTTTCGAACCGCTGATTCAGAAGTTACTCGTCCACGGGAGATCCCGAAAACGATGGCTTGTCCACAAGTTCAACGGGGAGTGGCTATTCAAATACGGCGCTGGAGCACCGCATCTAGCCTTTCAAAAGCGTCCGGTTATCGATAATATTGGATTATACTGCTGTCGAAATGCACGATTCATGCCGGAGTTGCATTTGAAACTCTCTCGTGTGGGTCTTTTCGGGATGATGGATATGGTGGCGCAAGAGTCCCAGAACCGGGTTGATGATAGTCAGATGGATGGGTATAACCCTTTTGCGAATGCACGGTTTAGAAATCCTTGGACAGTGGAGCAGAATGAGATGTTTGATTCTTGGGTGGAGAAGAATATTGTCTTTGATCGATGGACATTGGGCAAAGGTATTCTATCCTAAGAGGCGAGGACGGCCAGGAGAAGGATGATTGCGATCTAAAGCTCTAGAGCTGACTGTCGGTAGTGGCTAAAATGGCTCTTAATAATGGTTAAGTACTACTTGCTGCAAGGTTAACCTTCAGGCTGCTAACACATAAAACATGGATATGATTGTGAAGGGGAGTACAGAGTACGCTTTGTTTGTCGTTGTACTACCCGCGGGATGGGAGAACATGGACGAGACTAGAACTGAGGGTTGCCATTATCAATTTCGAAGATCTTTTAGTGACCTGATACCTGTTTCACTTGATACGAGGACTTATCTTGACTTAACAATCTCTATCCTGACGACTATCTCGCTATCCCAGGGTTCACAGACATATAGCTGTTTATGGTATTCTCACGACTACTCTACCAGTGATCTCCTGCCGTTTCAAGCCCCCAATAACATTCTCCACTTCCTCAAACTCGAGAACCTTGACCTCCGGGGCTATCGTTACTTCAACAGCATGCTGCAAAAGTTCTTTCATCTGCTCTTCCGTGCCAACCGCAACGCCGGTGACAGTCAATGCTAGATACCAAGTCAGCAATCGACCGCAGGTAACAAATGAGAAACAACTTACATCTTGCAGAGCATATTGTTGCAGAGAGCGGGATATTGAAGTCATTCCTCGGCAAGCCAATCGTGACGATGATGCCCATATTTCGTACCAGACTCGGTGCTTGGATGAAGGCTTCTTGAGAGCCAGTTACCACCAGAACAGCTGATGCTCCCTCTCCCGTCATTTCCTTGACTCTTTCTTCCAAATTGTCGTTTAGAAAGTCGATGAAGTGCTCAGCGCCACTGTCCAAACTCAACTTCCGTCTAGGCTCTCCAGTATCAACAGCGATAACCCGCAGACCGTTTAACCTACAAGCGATCTGTACACCCAAATGTCCAAGCCCACCACCAGACCCAGAAATAACAACCCAGTCACCCTTTTCAGCATATCCCTTTAGCTTCGACACGGCACCAGCCATGGTCAACCCAGCACAAAGCAAAGGCGCAGCGACTTCACCAGCAAGACCATCTGGAATCTCAGTCACGTATCTCGCATCTGCGACCATATATTCCTGCAAAGTACCGGCCACATGTTTTCCCGTGTTGAGCTGTTCGGGACAGTTATTGGAATAGCCTCGTTTGCAAATGGTGCATGTCCCGCAGGCCCTGTAGAGCCATTTCACGCCGACTCGCTTGCCAAGTAAGCCAGTGCCAACTTCTTTGCCGAGTTTGACGACTGTTCCTACGCCTTCGTGGCCGACTATAGGGTTATAGGGACCCCATCCTGATAATGCACGGATCTCAGAGCCGCTGTTTGAGTTAGTTTATGGATCTCATGGCAATAGTCATGCTTACCAAAGACCAGTAAATTCAAGCTTTACGAGGATCTCGTTTTCCCCAGGGTTAGCAACCGGTATATCCGATCGAATAACTATACGTGCGTCATTTCCAGGGTTTTCGATCAAAGCTGCCTTCTGGGTTGATGGGATTGATGAGCTCATGGTGAGAATGGCGTTGAGCTGGTAGGTTCGCTGGGCATGAGCCGGCTTAAGTGCCACTGTAAACGCTGATGGCGGGGCTGAAGATTTAGTGGGTTTAGCAGCCGAACTAAAGTACCGTTCCGTGAAGCTTGCCGATACACATGCCGAACCCGGATCAATGTTTCTACGCGGAATGGATACGGATCTGCAGTCAAAGATATCATGAAGTTTTCAACGATGATCATATTTCTGATGTTTTACCTGGTACCACGAAATTCGAGTCGTTCATTTCTTGTGACTGTACCCTGACCCTTCTGTGTCCTAAATATGTCCAGCGATGGGCTTAGCCTGATATAACTCCTCCAAATACTTCACCTCCTCATCACTCAACTTCTTCCCCCTAGCCCCAATAGCCTGCTCAATTCTCCCAACACTACTAAACCCAATAATCGGACTCGTAACACGCTGATGAATCCAAGCCAGCGCAACATGCGCCATAGGCCAATCATGCTTCCCCGCAACCTCAACAACCCTCCCAATAATCCTCTGATCAGTCTCCGACAACTCCCCAGACCCTTCCTTCTCCTCCCTACTCCTCTCCGTAGCTCCAAACTGCGCAGGCGGCCGTGCAAGATGCCCTCTACAAAGCGGCGCCCACGGAATAATCCCAACGCCCGTATCGTTACAGAAACGGATCATCTCACGCTCTTCCTCGCGGTATAGTAGGTTATAGTGGTTCTGCATACTGATGAACTTGGTCCAGTTGTTCTTTTCGGCGACGAATTGCATGCGTGCGAATTGGGTCGCCCACATGCTGCTTGCGCCAATGTAGCGCACTTTTCCGGATTGGACGAGGTCGTGGAGTGCTTTCATGGTTTCTTCGAGGGGTGTGTCATCGTCGAAGCGGTGGATTTGGAGAAGGTCTATATAGTCTGTGTCGAGGCGTGCGAGGGATGCGTTGACTTGGTTGAAGATTGCGGCGCGGGAGAGACCGTGTTGGTTCTGGTAGTCTTTTGAGATGGCGAATTCGTCTTTGAAGTTGATGTGACGGGCGCCTGTACAGCATCAGTATACGTGAGTGAGATTGAGGGAGATGGCGCTTACCTGGTTCTTCGCCTACGCCCCAGCGGCATTTACTGAGGATGACGACCTTGTGGCGGGGAACGTTGAATTTCTTCAACGCTTTGCCAACGATTTCCTCCGACGCACCATTGCTGTAAGTATTGGCGGTATCCCAGGTGTTCAAACCGCGATCATAAGCAGCTTTAAGAAGTTCCAGGGCCTAGAGAACCATCAGCGACATGTCTCTGCTGCAAATTGGTGTCATACCTCATCCTCTCCGATAACCCAAGGAAGAACCCTCTTATCACCAAAGCTCATGCATCCAAACACAGGGACAGAAATGCGCAGACCTGATTTACCCAGATTACGATACTCGCATTTCGAAGCCTCGACGGACTGCTTGAGATGAGGGGGGAGTTCTTTTGCAGACATTTTGATGTTGAAGAGTGAAGGGGAAAGATTGGGATTAAGAGGGGAATAGGAGAGTATTAATGAAGTGAGATAGGGCGCGATGGGCGGATAAATCGAGAGGAATGTCATCATTATGTTGCGTGCTGTAGTACCCCGCTGCTGACGTTGGTTGTATCAGTGCTTATTTGCTATCTTGTGCATGAAGCTATTCCCAGTCTGTACACATCGCTTAGGCTATTCTCCATTACAACACTGATCAAAACAATCAGTCAATACCTAATCATTTCTGCCGTATGCCTTATAATCAACGTTAGCCAACATCAACTAATAAATTACTGGATATTAGAACTTCTTCATCAAATGGAAACTCCTGCTGTGTAACGAATTAGAGCCAAAGGATGACGGTCTCACCCCAAGATTGGTCCTCTCGCTTCAGCTAAGCCAATTATGCTTCCAATAGCTCCTTGGCTCCGGCGTGTCGACCCTCAAACCGCTTAGCTCACACCGTTCTAGCGTCTGCCAAATCTTGCGGGGATTGATCACCATTCTGTGGGGAAAGACTGTCGGCAAATGCCATCGGATCCCGGGGGCAGCTGACGTCTTGCTTTTCAATCCGAGGATTGCGAGTTGACAACTTTGTACCAGCATCATCAGACCGATATTTGACCTCGAGACTTACTCTACACTCGTATTTTGTGATTGAGAATTTGGGAAAATGCAGGCGACGAAAACCATGAGGAAACGAGTCTCGAGAGCTTGTAATTTATGTCGGGCGCGAAAAGTGCGGTGCATCATTGAGAATCCGGCTGGTCCCTGTGTCAATTGCAGACACAACGACAAAGTCTGCACATTCAAGCGCCGTCATGGAATAATGTACGCTCCATCCTCGCCCCAACACTTTCTATTCTAACTCAATCAACAGATCAACGACTCCCTCACTGCGACCAAACGAACCTCCGACGCCCCGATCAGTCGAAGAATCAACCACCACAACATCCGAACCCCGAAACATCCTCCCCGCGCTCTCAACTATCACCCAACAACTGCCAAACTTCTCGCAAAACGCTGCTGGATCGCCAACGCATCCCGATTACGCATTCCTTCAAGTCCCCGACACAAAAGACCTGCTCCCGCAGGATTTAGCATTCCTCGTTAGTCAAGGATGTTTTGTGGTTCCGCAGCGCGCGGCGCTGGATGATTTTCTGAGGCAGTATTTTCTGCACGTCCATCCGATGCTTCCGATTCTAAACGAGAAGGATTTTTGGCTGTCGTATAATTCGGTGGATAATGACGTGGAGTATGAGATGCCGATGTTGGTGCTGCAGGGGATATTATTTATTTCTTCCGGGGTAAGAGACTCAATTCTGAGTTGGGGATGAAGCTGACGGGTATAGTTTGTTTCATCGGAGACGATTAAGATGCTTGGGTTTGAGGACGTCCATCAAGCCAAACTCGCATTCTACCGTCGATCAAAGGTCTGCCCTCCTCCGTAAATATGTACACAACATCGCTAATAAATACAGCTCCTCTATGACTTCAGCGTCGAAAAGTCATGCATCGCCATAGCCCAAGCCTCCCTCCTCCTCGCGCACACACACCTAATCCCCCGCTGTATAGCAGGCAACAAGCCCCTCGGCTCAATTTGGCTCGGCATCGCCATATCCTACGCCCGCGTCGCCAAAGCGCACTGCTACTCCTCCCTCCGCCCCAACAAAGACACCGAAGTAGCCAAGGTCCAAAAACTACGCAACACCCTCAAGCGCCTCTGGTGGTGCTGCATCATCTGCGACCGCCTCCTCCCTCTCACATCCCGACAGAGCATTAAAATCACACCATCAAATTTTAGCTTTTCGTGCTCAAAGTTGGGAAGTGCGGATTTATGCGATGAGTTGTATAACTCTGATGTTTATGATTCTACGACGAAAACGCTGCATGCGGAACTGCTTTCGAGGCTGGTGGATCTCTGTGTGGTGCTGACGGATGTTTTGACGGTTACGTCGGTGTTGTATAATAATCCGTCGTGGATGTTGTCGGGGAGGATGGAGGTTGGGAAGGATGCGAGTTTATGTCAGATGGAGCTTTGTCGGTGGTATAGTTCGTGGAGTGAGACTAAGACGACGTTGGATGAGAGGATGGCTGAGGAGATTTCTCCGGCGTCATCGATTATTTTGTTCAAGAATCTTATTGAGATGTACTACCAGTGAGTCTGTCTGTGGAAGATGAGGATTATAGAAGCTGACATTGACAGTTCGGCGCGGCTCTCCGTTTGTCACTACAACCTACTCCGGTCAAGTTTATTACCGCCATCTCAATCTGATACGCAACTCCGACGACAAAGCGAAGATCTTCAGGGCTCAGCATCACGCGTGACAGAATGTCTACTTGAATTCGACCGGCTAGGACTATCACGCTGGCTCCCAATGACTGCGTAAGTCATTCCTCACAAAACCTCAACTTATCACTAATAAAATTCAGCATCGGATGCACAGCCTTCCCACTAGCACTTCAGATGATCGACGTTGAACTTCTCCGCCCCAAAAAGCCAGCGTCACCAGAAGAAGGCGTCAAACTCACCCAAAAAGAACAACACGTTGAAAATATTCTCAAGCAAATGAAGAGCTATAAGAAGAAATACTACATCACAGACTGGGTCATGCGAGCCATTCGACATGTCGTTGAACTCGCCAGACAGCGATCACCTGCACCGATGTCAACCGAGGAAGATTCTTCACCAAGTAGTTGTCTTGATATGCTCAAAACACGACCGAGTTACTACCTACGACTTGTCATGACGCTTGATATGAGTATCAGCAACGGCAGACTCCCAGATGAATGCGACTTCCCCCCATTTCTACGAAAAGCAGGTCGTGGGCTGAGCTCCAGATCTCAAGCAACATCCATGCCAACCGTCGACGAACAATCGATGAAGCGTTTCTCCGCCATGAACAAACATCTCATCCCCGACAATCTAACAAACATTATGGACCACAACAGTTTCATATCCAACAACATGCAAACCCAAGATTTACGCACCATCGACCAAGAAGCGTTCTTCAACAATAAACAGCCCTTCCCCGCTGATTTAACAGCAGCGTTATGCGAGATTACGAATATTCCACCGCTGGACTTTAGCGATATGTCTTTGATGGATTCAACACATTTTAATGACTTTGGGGGTGTTCCATTTTGGCCTTATGATTTATTGGGGTCGCCGCCTGATCAGGCTGGGGCACAGGTGGAGGAGGTTGGGATGGGTGATATGTTTACGGGACTGATGGGCGATACGAATGATAAGACTTATGATGGGAATGGAAAGGAGAGTGCAGCGAATGATGTGGTTATGGATTCTTTTTGAGCGGGGCATTTATTACACTGGGAAGGATTATAAAAGCACTCGTTTTTCCTCATTTGAGAGACTTATCTTGGTGATTGTTGACTTGGATTGACTATCTGTCTACCTACCACTTCACCAACTCTTGAACCTTGACAGGCATTCCACTCTTCATACTATGATTCGCCCCAACACCCACCAAAACCGCATTCCCTCCATCCCGAATATTAGCAGCCCTCTTAAAATTATCAACCTCTCCCCCCAAAAGAACATCCTTCAACAAAACAGGATCACCGCCTCCATGCCCACCCTCCGTCTTCACAACATCCACAACATACGGCTTATCAAACAGCGGATAAACAACAATCTTGGTCTGCTCAACTCCGCCCTGGATATACTTCTCATCCTCTCCCGAAGCATCCTTAGTTACTGGATCGCCGAGGGGGTTGTACCCGCTCTCAACGACGTTGACTTCGATACGGCCCTTGCTGCCGTTGAAGACACACCTGTATCCTTCCCATGGGGCGTAGGCGTATGTGTTATATGTCATGACGGCGCGGTTCTTGTACTTGATTATCATGGACAGGTTATCCTCGATGGTGATTCCCTCTGCGAAACAGTTCCTGTCGCGGATGTAGCCGTCTTCATGCTCAGCGTCGAGATACAGCTTCTTCATGCGTTCATTCTCATCAAGCTTGAACGCAAAGGGGTCGTTCTTCGCATTCTCATTGTTCTGATACCGTTCACCAAGATTCTTCTCACCACGTCGCTCAGCGTTTTCTTTGCCGTAGAAACAAAGATCGCCGAGGCAGTAGACCAGCTCAGGCTCGGTGTTGAGCCAGAAATGAACAAGGTCGAAGTGATGAATTGACTTGTGCATCTGAATACCTCCACTAGTCTCTTTATGCCGATGCCAGCGTCGCATGAAATCTGCGCCGTGGGCACAGTCGAGAATCCAGTCCATGTGTACTGTTGAAATCTCGCCAATGACGCCGGAGTCGATGAGTTCTCGGACTTTGGTATGATGCGGCGCATACCGATAGTTGAAAAGAACACGGACTTGTTTCCCCGTCTTCTTCTCTGCGTCGATCATAGCTTGAAGCTTGTGCTCGTCGATAGTCATTGGCTTTTCCGTGATGGCATCGCAGCCTAGCTCCATGGCTCGAATGCAGTAATGATGGTGGAAAAGATCGATGGTCGTAACGATGACAACGTCCGCTTTTTGCTCTTGAACCATCTTTTCAAAGTCCGTGTCTTTGTACGTCTGCACTTTTTCACCGCCGAGCTCGACGATGTGCTCGTTTGCTACGTCCATGCGAGTCTGGTTCGTATCGCAGATTCCAACGAGCTTGGCAACGTCTTTGAAGTCCTGAATAATGGCTTGGTAGTACATAGCCGAGCGAACGCCCATGCCAACAATGACATAGCGCTTAACCTGAGTCATAGCCATGGTGAAATCAACAAAGTCCAAAATGTTATGTATGAATAACGATGAAGACGAACCCCTCATGGACACGAAGAGATATAAATACTCAAAGAGGTAATCCGAAAGTCGGATTACTCAGAGGGATATACCCCGCGTTGATTCGGGGGAGTATTTGCCGAACGAGGTACGTTACAGCTGTCAGCATATGAGAGGTGGAGAGGGTTGCTTGGCTGAAGTGCAGATCGGGCCTGATTTGGCCAGTTATATTGGAATATCAAGATTCGTGGCATTCATCGTTGGATGATTTGGGGGATTTGTTTCCACTGTAATTTATGGTCGGTCGCTATTTTTGAGACCGAATTGGATCAAAGGCCTCACAATATTGAGATCAACGATGGGTCTGAATATTGGTCGCGGGAAGAAGACCGATTTGCATGATGCGGAGGTCGGGTGTACAGATGGTATCGGTGGGTTTTGGAGACACCTATGCTATGAAAACAGTGCCGCAAAGAGCTTCCAGGAAGATCTGGAGGCCATCCAATTGCTTTAGAATACAAATAGGAATTCATCGTTGACCAAATCCGTCATATCATCAAACGCATGATCTCCGACCGTCGCATCCCTCGCATTTTCGATGTGCTGTCCTTCGGTCGCCTTGGACCTTCGAAGACGATCAGCTTCTTCGGGTGAGTACAAGCTGTAGTCCACAATCACTGCATCCTTTCCAGCCATGACGCGACGGCGACTGTGATCGCGATTCAGGTAGGTCAGATACATGGTCGTAACAACAACAAGACCTACAATTGCGATGTAGAGAAGCAGATTCCAGTATAATCCTCGGTGGTACTCGGGCGCCTCTGATGGTTTGTAGAGAAGAGGGCCAATGATGTTTCCAAGAGATTGGCCGATGAAGAGGACGGATGAGTTGCATTTGCCCTTGGTATCGCCGGCTGTGTTGGAGGACGACCATGAGTAAATCAGAGGAACTGTAAAAAGTCAGCATGGGAAGCAGATGTACTGGGAAGAGACGGACTTATTCCCGGGAAGACAGAGATCATGTAGTATCCGCCAAGCAGAGTATTCCTTCCATCAGGTGTATGGGGCGTCGATAACATGATCATGCAGCCAACAATTGGAAACAGAGCCAGAAAAGCAATGACTGGGCCTTTCTTGTGGTACTTGGTCGCGACATAAGAGCCTCCAACTGTAGAGATGAGCTGAACAACACCAAATGGGGCATTGAAGAGGATGGCTTGGAAAGAGTCGAAGCCAAAGGACTTGATGAGGAGAGGGCCAAAGGAGCCAACGCCGCCAGAGGGTACTCTATTGATCAGGATGTCAGCAAGTGGTCCGGTACGGGAGATGAATTACGTACGAAATGCTGAAGATGAGAGAGAACCAGAGCCAAGTCTTTAAATCTCGCATGGTCTCCCAGAAATGGTCCCATCGCCATTGCCGCGACATGACACCAGTCTGATTCATCCTCAGTCGTTCAATGGCGATGAGTTTATCGTGCTTATCAAGAAATTTCGCTTCGGCGGGAGAGTCGGGCATGTATGAGAATAGCACGGTGGAGAAGCAGACGGTGATGATTCCAAAGGCGACAAAGATGGTCTATCATGTCAGTAACCCGTTAGATCACGAAGAACTGATCTCAAGCTCACCTGATATGGTTTCAGTCCAAACGGTAGCTGCGCAAGCCACCAAGTTGCCAAACTCCCAAACTAACCCCGTCAGTTCGATCCAATCACATTATGTAGCTCTTAACTTACAACACCAGTGAATCCATTCATAGCGTACCAATACGACATTCTAAGAGGCTGCTCTCTCCGCCTCCAGAACATCTGCGTAATAGCCACAAAACTCGGCGCAATACTAGCCTCAAAGGCACCGAGCCAGAAACGCGCGAAAAGCAGACTGTGAAAGGTATGTGCCGCCGCCATAAATGTGAGAGTTAAGCCCCAGAGTGTTACCATGCAGCTTGTGAATTTCCCAATGGGCAGTTTGACGAGAAGCCACGCTAGCGGGAATTGCGCGATGAGTTGAGCAACGTAGACTATTGAGCTGAGCCATGAGAATTGATTGCCCTTTAGGTTTGTGTCTTCAATAAGGCCGAATATTGATGCATATGCGATAGTTGCTTTATCAAGACCTGTAGATGTCAATATTATTTCTCAACGGATAATATATGAGATTTCACCTTGGAGGAAATAGACCGCTAGCATGAGAGGTAGAACAACCATATCAATCCGCCTCAAAACGCGCGCATCATCCTCAGGCGTGACTTTGATCCTCCTCTCAGGCGAAACACCAAGTCTCCGCATCAAATCCGCCGCAGCACCTTCGGGATGACTTCTCCCGCGCGCTTCTTCGCCGTCTACGAGATCCATTAGTGGGTGTTGGTCGTGAGATGACGCGCCCGGGTCGGGCGATGTGGAGCCCAGGCCTCGCGCTGACATTTTGATGGAGCCGGGATCAATCGAGTTTATTGAGTAGTGGTGAAGGGAGATGAATGAATGAGTAGGGGATTGAAAGGACAGGTTTATGTTGAGATGGGATTCTTGGGGTGCAAGGGATGGGAAAGGGATGATGACTGCTGATCTTGGCCAATCATGGGTGGTTGAGCTGGGGTTAGATAAGCAGACAGTAGTCAGGATGAGATCTAGGGTAGCTAAACTTGAACTTGATGATTGCAGGCCATATTGTGAAGTTGATTAGATAAATAGAAATTAAGTTGCGATTTCCTATAATCACTTTAGTTGATTGAACTGGGTGGAGTCTAAAATTTGTCGTGGCGCACTTTGATATCTTATGAGACCGGTTGATGTGTGCTGTTTAACTTTAACCTCCAGCTGAGGTTTGATGCTCATAGACTGCTATTAAATTTGGCCCAAGTCATCCACGCGACACAACATTGCCATAATTAGGGGCCAGCTGCAACAAACTTGATATTCTCAATGCCGTGAGACACGAAGCTCGTAAATGATGCTTTTTTTTTTTTTTTTTT
>LTDI01000243.1:0-30390 GCA_001654545.1 Fusarium agapanthi
TGGACGGTTAGTTCCGTGAGGATGTCAATCTGAACAAGCTGGACATACCTTAAAAAACATGGACAAAATTTTAGTGGTTGGCCTCAAGACCCGGTGGTCTTGAGGTTGGAGGAGGGTTGGCAAACCAGCCTACTGGCTGGCGCCGAAGTTGGGTTGAGCCGGTCTCAGGGGGAGCTGGCCCGGGAGTGGCTCAGGCTCCCCGGGCTGGGCCTCTGGGAGATCGTTGATAGTTAGGCGGCGACGTCCCTAGCCGCGCTCTTCCTTCCTCTTCGTTGATTCTGCCCTCAGCTTCTCCTTTTCGGTCGGGGTCATGTTGGCATAGCGGCCAACGAAGTGCACCTTGGTGCGGATCCAGTCCTCGGTGCGTGGCATGTCCCACGTCCCGTTTCCCATGAGGAGGTTGGACGGAGCGGCGATTCCGAACTCGGACGCATCGATTCCGTCAAGGACGATGGCGGACATGGCCTTAATTGTCTTGGATCGTCTTTGTCTGGCCGGGGTGGAGTCGTCTGCCAGGGGGACAAGCGACCTGATGTACTTCTGGAGCTTGTCTCTTTGTGACTTCTGGATGAATGATCGAACTCGGGCGTGGTACTCAGACTTTATCGGGAAAGTATTGAACGCCTTCTCCCTGATGTCATCACGGGTTAAGGGGTTCTCGAAATACCTACCTTTCTCGAGGAGGCGAGGCTTGAACTCCTGGACCCATTCTCGGTAGACAGGACGAGAGGCCATGCGACGACGATCATTAGCAGTGCCGAGGCCCGTCCCTTCCTCAAAGGTGCTTCTGCGAGGCAAAGAGAACATGGGACATTTGATGATGTACTCAAACATAGCATCGGTGGTGGCAAAGGGACGCCAGTATTCGGCAACGGGGAGTCCAAGGAACATCAGGATGACATCAGGCTTGCTGGTAAGTAGGATCTTAGCTTTCTTACGGTTGATATTTTCTCCTTCCTCCACCCGGATGTGAAGACCCTTATCGTCCACGGTGAGACCATAGGGACGAATGATGGATCCAACGATTTGCCAAAAGTCGTTGTGTGACTCGAAGAAGCGCAAGTACTTAGCTTGCTTCCTGGAAAGACAATAACGGACATCAACTTGAATGAAGACGCGGGGAGAATCTCGGATTGGGTTATCGTGAACAGGGCCCGAGGGGAGGGGAATGAAAGGGTTATCAGTCAGGATCGACTTTGGGACAGTCCTTCTCTTGATTTTGAAAGTTCCATGTCCAGTAACAGCTGGAAGGGTAGCACCAGGCTCTGAAAAGGAACTATTGATCTGAGTTTATGGTTAGAAAATAGCAAACATGGTTAAGTCCTTGCATGATAATACCTTTTCAAGAGTTCCGCGGGTAGAGTTTGATGCGACGGAATCTCGGCCTGACTTGCCACGCTTGAGCATTGTAGACAATGAAAAGGAACCTATTCATGTTAGCAGTGTGATTAGTAATAACAGATTGTCGAGAAGGAAAATGTCCTTACGAGAAGACGAGTCGCCGGTTTTCATTTTTCTCTTGATATAAGAGAGGGTTCCCCATTTGCCAGTCACAGGAGCCGTTGCAGCAGATGCTTGACTACGCTCTGAAGAGGTGATACTAACGCCATCAGAATCGTTGGATGAGGGTTTCGTCTGTGAGCCCGCAGCTGTAGCGTCCTAAAATATGGTGTAAGCTTAGCTCCTGGATATGCAAGTGAGCATCGACTTACGGTTTGTTCGTTTGATTTTGAGTCCTCCGCGGCACTTGGCTCTGCGTCAGGACTAGAAGCTTCTTTGATGTAGAGAGCAGGGTTTGAACCAAGGGGGTTAGGGTGTGGACCGAAGGGAGAAGGCAAGGTTGAATCCAGGGGAGGCTTTCGAGCAGTAGTGCTGAGAGTAGGAACTGTAGGAGTATCGCCAGAAGGCTTGAACAGGTTTCCAGGAGTGATGGTAAGAGAAGAACGAGCAGAAGGGCCCGGAGGTGATGGAGGAGCGATGGAAACAATCGGTGGATGAAGAGTTGACTTTCCTTTTGCCTGGGGAGTAGGGATATGCTCGGGCCATGGGATAGCGAAGTGAGCAGCGAAGTGACTGTCGCCACCTTCAATGATTCGGGATTCAGCGCCGAGGGCGTCAGAGATGGCATCAAGTACACTCTCCTTGAAGATGTCGATTCCGTTCATCTCGCAGACGAGGACATCGACGTCACCGTGGTCTTCCTTTCCGGGACCTTCCATCGGAACATTAATCCAGTGAAATTTCTTACTTAGGCGTCGAATGACTGTGTTTTTGGCCTCTAGATATGCCGCGTGAGACATTCGAGGTGTCTCCAGAGGAGGATCCGCGTGAGCGAAGGCCTTGCCACCCATGATTGCTGTAGTACAGCGGAGTGTGACTTGGTGATAGGGAAACAATAAGAGCGGGAGAGTAATTGTTTGGAATATGGGAACAAAGGAGGATTGCAGAGGAAGCTTGCGATGTTCAAAGATGAAGAGGAGAAGAGAAAAACAAGCATAAGTTAGCAGAGGATCACCTTGACGCGTGCTTGGTGAGCGCAAGGGGCAACGAGCCCGATGAAGCAGAATATTCTTCTTTGTTAACAGTGATTTATACGAGTTGGAAAGAAGAGAAGAGAAGAGAAGATAATGATGATGATGATGATGATGATGTTTGCGTATATAATAAAAAGGAAATGATTGTTTATCACCACCCGAAAGATGTTGTTTTGAGTGATTGTTTTGATGGTGGGTTGGAGAGAGAGAGGGAGAAGAGATGAGACGAGAGCGGAGTGACTCAATGGAAGTGATGCAGCCCAGCCCGGCCCATGTCAGCTCAGCTCAGATGCGGGATGCACAGCTGCACGACCAAAGTGGGCTACAAAAGTTTAGTACCACCTGCTAGGGCCGCCCACAAATTTCTCCTCAGCAACTAACAGTTGTACTTATCGCTGCACCCCAGACACTCCAACACGACACGATATCTACTTTCTTCTCAAACAAACTTCAAAATCACTTCGACATGTTCTGGGACGCTTATTCTCACAGCATGCCCCACGCTGAGTGGTTCGGCGAGCTTTCCATGTGGCTCCTCCTTTTCCTCGCCCTTCGCTACGGCGTCACCCTCCAGCGGGTTCCCAACCCAGGTCGCCAGCGTGGAGCCAACGTCCGCCGACAGGATGGCGAGATCCAGTTCGAGCTCATGTGGTGAGCGTCTTCAGTGAGTATCTAAACTTGACCTGTTCTGCAAAGCTTGGCTGACTTTGGAATCACAGCCGACGTCCCCCTGAGCGACGCTATCACCAAATACCACCCCGCGAACCACAGCCCTCGGTTGCTATTTGCGCCGACTTAGTTCGGAACGCTTTGTACTTGTTGGTGGCTCCTATTGCGTTCGTATTACCCGGGATGGTAAATTCTCTTTTTGAACTTTGCCTCGAGCGTGACTCGAGTGCCAACCAAAGTAAGACACTCTCCTTGCCTGCCTTCTCATCAAGGTTTTATTTACTGATTCATTCAAAACCAGATTCTTTTCTTTACAAAGCCTTCTACGCTGTTTGATGGTGTACCTAGGAGTAGCTGTGTAGCATCCAGCCATCTGGTCTTCGCCCAGGGAATCTGTTCTTACAAGACGATCGTGGAGGAATATGCATTAATCAAAGTTACTTGAGAACTAAAACAAGTGTTCTCCCATTCTTCCGTTACTTCTGCTCTCAGTGATTCTCGTAGTGAATGTGGCACCACTGTTGTGACGCTCCAAGTTCTGTTTGGTGATGTGAAGTTGTGAACTCTTAACCACAGATCTCAACTGCAAAAAATACATCTACCTCGCAACTTTGACATGCCTGACTAGTTGCTACAACATGAATGCATACGAAGAAGATCAGAAGGATGACGCATCTGACTACCAAAAGAAAGCGCGGGTAGTGCCGCCCTACACAGCCCCGACGGCTTGATACCATATAAGACTCAATGGTCATCGCCGAAAGTTTTTGGGTTGAATTTACATCCCAGGAGTAAACATCGTGTTCTGAATTATCTTGCTTCAGCATTACCTTATGGTTGGCAAGTATCTCTACAGCTAAGGTATGTTAGGGTGAACTCTCCAGTGGACCTAGCTACTAGGTAGGAAGTACAGGTGAGGTAGGCAGTGGTTAATTTTCAACACTCCCGTCCCCAAACTTCCCCTCTGTGATGGCATGCTGCCCATATGCTCTAACAGTAACAAAACCTGACCTACGGTTAGAGTTGAAGTCTACTACTTTCTGTGAATTTAACTGAGAATATCACAAAATTATCTTTGTTATCTACCATTTCCTTTCTTGGCAGATTACTAGTTCAACCAGCCCCAAAGACGTGAGCAAAACTTTAGTTTTGTTGTCATAATATAACATATGATGTTGCATCTTAGCGAAACATGATAGAAATCGCTTGGCTTTGAGATTGACACTAAGCTTGAGACTTCATAAAAGTCTTAAATTCTCGATCTTCAAAGCTAAGCCATGATTACAAACCAGGCGCGATAAGTGTTCAGAAATAAAAAGTCGTACCCTGAGCATCATTCGTCGAGCCATGGATTATACCGCCACGCTGATATTGCAAGTCCTGTTGTCCACCCTTTGCTCAGCTTTGGCTCAATACAACACAGCTCTCACAGCTAGTCAACTATGCGTCGGGAGAAGCAGACTTCTCATGTGGTGGTTGATCTGTAGTTGAACTTCTTGGTTTTCGGCCGTATACAACGTAGCTGACAGACACTCGTTAGCTCGTGACTACATTTCAAAAACAGGGACTTACAAAGGCACCCAACTGTGCATGTTTGGGTTCAGTACCTCCTTTCGAGCCTTGGCCAGTAGTACCTGGAAGTAATTCGGATCGCCGTTGAGGATCTGCTCGTACCCACGAGCAAACACGTTCCCAATGGTATCTCGAAAATGCGAGAGCTCAAACGCCCCAATCTCCTTCAGATGCTTGTCCTTGGGCCAAGGATTCGTGGGTATCTTGAGAACGCGCTCTACCACATCCTCGAAGCCGGCATTTTCAAAGTGCTCCTTCCAGCGAGTCGGTTCCCAGCCTGAACAGCCGATGCGCTGCGACATCTCGAAGTAGATCTTGCCCATCTCGATGTAAGCGGAATCGGGGGGCAGTGTGCCGTCGTCGGCCTTGAAGTCGGGAACTGAGCCAGAGAGCTGGAAGTAAGCGCCAGGCTTGAGGTGGTTGAAAGCCTGCTCCATCAGACGAGGCCAGTTGCGAATAGCCATGATGAGTTCCCGGCCATGGATGAGATCGAAAGTTCCTTCGCCCCAGAGCCAGTCATCTTCAACATCGTCAATCTGAAGACATCAGTATGGTTCAATGTGTTGTACCACTGTAGGGAAAATCAAAGGCGTGTCCACGGAGGTCGACTGACATACCTCGAAAACTAAGTTGGGCGGTATCACGTTAGGCTGAACCAGAGTTGTGTCGACGCCAATGACCTTAGCTGAAGGGTATTGCTCGGCCATGTCGATCGCCCAAATGCCTGATCCAGTGCCAAGATCGAGGATCTTTTGCGGATGGTCGACAATAGGCGCCAAGTGAAGCTCGTTGCCCATGAGCATCGTGAACTTGCAGTGCTGGAGATCATTGCGCTCAACCTATGAACTCTAATCAGTATTCGAGCTTTCTGAGATAAATAGCGCATTTAGTTTACCTCGAGATCATCACTAGGGATCCAAGCTTTGTGCAAGCCATAAACACCGTAAGTTCGTCCGTTTTCTTGAATGCCGCGCCGAATATCCGACGCAATGGACGTCAAATAGCTCGTGTTCGTTGATTCTGGGTAGAGCTCATCCTCGAGGTCATTGTCGTCAAAGATATCGGGTTCGATGCGACTTGAAGCTTGTGTTGGTGATGTCGACGGCGGTCTATCCACTAGACCTTGTTCTTCTTGATCTCCGCGATCTGGGTCTCGGGCCTGGTCTGATGTTACGTGGCCCTCTTTAGCCTCTCCCTCTCCGATCTCTCGGGTTGGGGAATGTTGATCTTGAAGCGGGGGTAGCATTGGAGATGTGATGACACAGAAGTGATGTTTGAGTCGGTATGGCTCGTACAGATAGACACAGAGGTTTTGTTGCCGAAATATGTCAGATCCTGATAAGAAATGGCCAAGATGCCATCATCAAATCGTAATGTGAAAAGAGTTGGATCATCTTCAACCCCCTGTTTTGGCACGGGACGCGGCCACTAGCCTTTTAGGGGAGCCGGGTATTTTATTAGGCTAAACCTGTGAGAGTATGGCGAGGATTGGATGGTTCCACTCCAATGGAAGTGTATTACCTTAGCCAGCTCCAGTCTCCTTTCGGACTGGTCCCGATCAGGGTGGAGGATTGCCCCTCTATCCTCAGCTCATTCATGTCTTTGCTTTGTTGGCTTCAGTGTTACCTTGGAACCAACAGATCAAACACAAACATCTGCAATCAGCATCCGTCACAATGGCACTCCCGAACAAGAAAGAGATCAATGATCTAGTCAGCAGCCTCAATGATGCCGCCAAGGCTTATTCCGATGCTCCAGACCTTAACGGTTACATGTCCAGGGTCCAGATCCTCGAAAAAGCAAGGACACTCACAAATGCCCTCATTACGCCAGATCAGAAGCCCAACTACCACGGTCTCAATGTAAGCCGTGATTTCGCTCCAGCTTCCTTAAAATGTCAGAAAGCATGCAGCTACTCACCCATTTCTTAGATTGCCGAATTGATTGCTATACGAACGTTTATGAAGCTCAAAGTCCTCGACGCCATTCCCGCCACAGGGTCCATATCCCTTCAAGATCTCTCTCGAGCCACTGGCGTCCAAGACTCGCTTCTAGGTAGGGATCCTTGTCACTATTGGCCGGTAGACTCAAAGCTAAAATTCCAATCATCTCAGAGCGGATGGGCCGCGTGTTAGGTCAGTCCCCTTGCCAAGAGCGTTGGTCAGCATAGTCTCACATCCTCCTGCAGTTTCTTCTGGCTTCCTGGACCAAACAGAGCCCGATGGTGGCGAGTATAGGCACACCAAATTCTCATTGGCTTACATCCTCGATAAGCCTGCGCCGGGCCACTTGTTCCTGGCAATGTAAGTTTGAGCGTTGAGTGGCGCTGAGGCTTATCTAACGTCTCGCAGGTACGATGAATGGTTCAAACATATGCACAACTTCGACGACTATCTTGTTTCGAAAGGGAAATACGAGGAGCCTCAAGACCCCCTATATAACCCATACACTGCTTACTGGAAGCAAGAAGGAACGCCAGTATGGAGCATCATGATGCAGAACCCCGAGAGATTTCAAGCTTTCCAGACAGGCATGGCCGGCATCGATGTCGCAATCCCGGTTACTGGTCACTTTGATTTCAGTACCCTGAAGAACGACTCCCCAGGTACAGGCAACACTACCATAGAGCTTGTGGACGTTGGCGGTGGTGAAGGAACGGTCCTCAACAAGATCCTCGAAGCCCATCCTGAGCTGTCACCGCGGAGTTGCATGCTTCAGGAACGACCGGAAGTCATACAGCTAGCGAAGTCGAAGAAAACCCTCCCGGACGACGTTCAGCTTGTTGAGCATGATTTTATGACGGAGCAGCCCGTAAAAGGTACGCTACTCCCGCTGAATCACAAAACCCACGACTAACACAAAGTTCAGGGGCAAAGGCTTACTTTATGCGCATGATCCTACACGACTACGCAGATGCCGTTGGAATACAAATCCTCACTCGCCTCGCCGAAGCCATGAAGCCTTACTCTCGAGTTCTTATTTGTGAAATGGTCCTCGCTCCTCGTGTAGGAGAAGCTGATTTTGCCTCCGCTGTTCTTGATCAGGCTGTTATGACGATGGGCGGAAAGGAGCGTACTGAAGCAGGCTTCCAGAAGATGTTTGAAGCTTCTGGACTCGAACTGGTTAAGACTTGGCGTGTGCCTGGCGTTCCTGGTGGCTGCGTTGAAGCGAGGTTGAAGGGCCAGGCTTAGACTAGAAGGTCAAGACGGATGAAGGCAAAGAAATAAGTACAGTGCAACCGATCAGGTGAAGTTTCACCCAGCTATACGCGATATATTATATTGCATGATGATGTTCGTGCAATTATGAACTATCCTTCCTGAAGAAAAGCTTGTATCGATCTCTTGTCCCCTGGTCCAGCCCCTGAATCTTGAAACCGCAGATGGCGAGTAAGGCGCGCGATGCAAGCATCAGCTGTCAGGCCTACCAACTCAAACTAACACTCTCATAAACACAGTTCAGCCAACCGCACCAGGCCATGGTATCGGAAGCTAGTAGCGAACAGCTAGGAAGCGCTTTAGGCTGGTGGTGCAGGGACATCGAAATAGTCGCACTGCCCGTTGTCTTTGGTCCTGATACCATACACCTGCGTCGCCTCCCACTCGCCGTTTGGTGATTAAACCCCATCATATCCCAAAGAGACTTATCAAGCCAACATACTGAAGAATCCCAATTAACTTCAGCGTTTGGAAGGCAATATGCACTCCCACTCGTTGAAGACATTCATCTTCCCAAGGACTTTCCATAACTCTGCACTTTCCCTTTGTGCCATTAGCCCTTGAAACACTTCACTGTCTCTCCTTCCCTATCTCGACAAGTCTTGTTCCCCCCCCCCGATAGCTACTGATATCCGGAGGCAATCGAAAGCCTTGGGCGGTTTGGTTTTGCCCAGCCGTGTAACCTATCAGGAATTTCGTACCCCAACAACTTCCGCCCTCCTTCTTAACATAAGTTCTAGGCGAGCTGAAAGCAATCGGTAGCGATATCGTCGTGTTCTTCTGGCCTTGTGTAGCTCGTCGTGTGTTATTTGCGTTCTCAGTGCGAGCTGCCCCTGTATTTGACCTTGTAGGCCCGATCTTGCTAAAAGTCGGTTCAATAGCTCGTTTATAGTCGAGTTGAGCTGTGTCACAGTCAGTCAAGTCTTCTTGGCGGTTAAATTTCGTAAGAGAACCTTGACATGCCAGTCTTTCGACTCTTTTTCTCGGCGTAGCCGAGGTATCCCTGCCGTGAACAAAGCGCTATGGGGAGCCGAGTTCTGTATAATTGCTCTGATCACTCTTATCGAGGCTCGGTACCGTGGTACTCAGCTCTCTTAAGCTTATCAGTCGTTTGTGGCCATTGATCTGCGGTGCGGCGTGGCCTGGCATCTTCGAAATTTGAAGGTAGATAGCTTAGAATGTGAAATGCTTCGTTGACACTCGAATACTGTGTAGCCAGCCGGTTGTTGGAAGGGCCATTATTGACTTCCTCAAATCCAACGATAAATTTGAATGTCTGTGTTATATAGGAAGGTCGTTGTGTAACCAAGCAAGCTCTGGTTGGGGTTGTCAACCTTAGTAACCGAAAATGTTCTGCCAGTAACTTACTTAGGTATGCTTACGTTACCTTCCCTTGGGCCCGCCAGTTACACGACCATCCTCCAATAACCAAAGCACGTGTTTGATTTTACTAGTCTTTACAATCATCGCAATAACACTGCGATTCCTCTGACGTAATACCCTGCTTCTGCTGGTCCTTCAGCTTTTGATTCAGGGGTTCATTAACGGACTTGGCTAATTACTCGACCTATGCAATTGCACTGTGCGGCACCTCTATCGATGTTCCATTTACTAGTAAGGTATGGGAAGTGAGGTGACTCCTAGCTACCTAGTAACTTGTAAAGCACCAGAGAACGCATACGAAGAATTATATACTATTGTCTCACGGCTTGCGGGTTTCCCTCTAACGTCAAGGATATACTTGTCGCTATTTTTGTATTAATGAATTCCTCTTAGTCCATATGCTAACTCAGGGATGCTGTCTTAAGTTGTCCTTAAATAAAAGCATTGATTGCCCTATGAGTAGCTTCTGTTGTTTTCTTAAAGCCTTCTGTATAGATGCTACTTTGGCTACAAATGTGGGAAAATCTCGAAAACTTCCATTTTCTAGAGAGCAGATGGGCTTCACTTGTTTCTTTCCGCCGAGATGAGTTATTCAGTGGTAGTTGTGGCATAAAAGCTGGGTGTAACAAAAACCTTGACGTGAATCTTCATAGTCTGACGTGTACGAATCAGATTCCATCGCATGTTTCAGATGAAATTCCTGTACAATCTTTGTATTGTGTCTCGGCGTACGAAAACTGCAAAGTGACTGTTCTAGAAGTGCATGTTTGGGTGGAAAGGCTGTGTACCTAGGTAGTCTATTGTGCTGCAGAAACAACTGTAGGGTACCTGGTCTACCTCGGCCGACAGGCAACGAAAGTGTGTAACGTTCAACAACACCAAGTGATACAGATCTAAATGCTTCGTCAAATGCAAAGATGAAAAGTCTCAAGTTTTTTCTTTTTGTTTTCGCAGTCATCTTGTTCCTTCGATACATTTATGCTACCGGATTTAATTAGGTAATGTACATTCAGTCAGATTGGCTTGGAAAAGTGTAACATGATTGGAGAGTGTCTAAATGAACTTTGATTTCTAACCTAGCGCAGTTAGACAAAGCAACCTTGCGCCACCAAGAGCACATCGCTATCAACATCATCAACAACAACAAATAAGTCTCGTCGTTCTTTATCTTGTCACCTCTCACAAGGAATTTCATCCACTAGCCCCATACCAAACCAAACCAAAGCTAAGACAAACCTCGGATCACAACCTGCGGGGTTGCAAGGATTCTCCATCGTTTTATTACGAACTAAACCACCATTGGAAGCTCCCAATCCGAAAACGAATATTCACCCCATAAACCTGGTCGATCTAGAAGAGGCTGGTTCCTCTGGAGATGAGATAAATACCCCAAATCACCGGACCTGTCCGCAAATTGTCTGACCCATTTCTTACAGCTCTGACTTTCCTTACCAGCTCTCGTCAAACTTTAACCCTTCATTGCCACCAACTATGCGTCCCTTCGCCCTCTCTGCTACCGTTTTTGCGGCCACCGTCCTCTGTCAAAAGAAAGGGGAGAAAACGGAATGCGCGGATGGACTGTACATGATTGCTGTCCGAGGCACTGGTGAGGACAAGGGATCTGGAAGAATCGGCGAGATCGCAGAGGATGTTGGCAAACGCGTCAATGGCTCAATTGTCAGCCCTCTTGACTACCCCGCGACTCTTGAAGACCCAGACTACTTTGATTCCGAGGGAGCCGGCGTCAAGGCCCTGTCTGAAGCCCTCAATGACTATCACAGCTCGTGCCCCAATGGTAAAATTGCCGTTCTTGGCTACTCCCAGGTTGGTTGACCTTGAACGATGCAAGACGTACTACTAACAAAAGGTCAGGGTGGACAAGTTGCAACCGATGTATTCTGCGGGGGGAGCGACAACAAGCCTTTGACCATGAGTCTTGTCAAAGACAGCGGTGAGTGATGAGCATCCCTGCAGGCATTTATCTATTGCAAACATAGAAACTAAATGAAGCAGTTGTTGCGGTCATCGCGTTCGGCGACCCAAGCCACGTGGCAAACTTGACGTACGACAGGGGCACTAGCAAAAAGGACGGAGTGAGTGCACAGCGCCATGTCGTGAAACGAGTCTCAACTCTAACGCGTGATCACAGATCTTCGAACGTCCCAGCAACGAGACAAAGTTGTGCGAGGACAACTACAACGACATCTTCCGCTCCTACTGTGACACAGGCGATGTGTACTGTGACGTGGGTAACAAGACCGAGACTCATGGCAGCTACTTTGAGAAGTACGGAAAAGAGGTGGTCGACTTTGTCGTTGAGCGGTACGAGAAGGCGTTGAAGGAGGAGAGTACATCAACGCAAACCAGCACGGCTACTGCTACTGCAGAGACGAGTGGTTCCGCAACAGCCAGCGACGCTTCCGCCACAGCCAGTGATGCACCATCGGCCACTACAGCTGCTCCAGGTAATGCTGCGGCGGGATTGGTACCTGGCCTTGTCCTGGCTATGATACCCCTGGTTTTGGCCGTATCCGACTTCCTTTGATAAGATGTCGTGACAGGGAGAGACAGCTTACTGTATTTTCATGCAAGTATTGCTTAGATTCAATAAATGGTCGAAAGGCTGGTTCAGACTTGAAAATGGAAAGGCTATTTTCTTGAATTACGAGACGATCATTCCGTTGTCTATACCTGCTGCTTACATATAAATACATACACATCTAACTCTAACCTTGGGATCTCCGATGCCTAACAGGAGCATATGCCTTCTAACATTATACTCGACAACATGATTAAATAACCAGGTAGTAAGCCATAAAGCTGGATATCCTGACAGCCCTTTCAAAACGGCCTGTCTCTATTTCCAGTCACAGTGAGAAGACTTGTGATCGCTATCCCTTGATCACAGAAACACTGACGTATATTTAGTATAGGCTCAGTAGACTTCCGGCCTGGTGCTCGTCGTTTATTCTGTCCGCCATGACTCGCTCACATCTATCAGCCTCCAAAAAAGGTTGCTCCTCTTGACGAACAATCCAATATCTGGCTAGCAAATCAACTCAGCACGACTCGATCGATTTCAGATACCTTTGTCATCCTACCCAGACCCCAAGCCCCCGAGTGTTTGAAGACCTAGACCGAGACATACACTTCAAGCGATTACCCCATCCAGCCAACATGGGCATCCGTGTGACCGACAAGGAATGACGGAAATGGGTTAAATCTTGCTGTACAAATAAAACGAGACTTTCATTTGTTCTAGGAACGAATCAACCCAAGGTCCACACAGACTGGCGAAGAAGTCAAGCCGGATTCCTTGGAAAGGAATGGCACCCCGATGTATGGAAGCTGAGAACATGGTCAGAGGCGCTGCCCATGAGACTTCGGCCTCCGTCTTGATGCACAGCGGCTCGAGATATCATTACATCCGTTGCTGGATGGCCGCGCCTGTAAGAAGCATGGATATCCAGTCGGTCCATGGGAGCGGATCACTGCCGCTCTCTTACTTCGGCCAATAGTTCCTAGTAGACAAGCCAAAATACTTGGTGAATCTATCGATCGTACTTGAGGATGTCGTGAATAGCGTTGATCTTTATTTAAGTTGGGCTCGCTGATCGTGCTTTCGAACTCGTCAAATAACTCGTCCTCTTTCAAGCCGTCTGATCGGACTACTTCGACAAATCTAGAGGATTCGGTGCTACTAGATGCTTGAGTGGCCTCGGGGGCTAAATTCGCTCTTATGAGGTTGGGTAATGGTGGTTTCGTTATTCGTAGTAGATGTCCCGGCAGACTGGCCCATTTGATCTACGAAAGTCAGCGAACCATATCAAAAGGCACAGCCGCACCCTGCAATTCCCTGGAGAAGATACGACGGTATTCAAGCATGCTATGCATTGAAGATCTCTTTGGTGTTCTGAGGCAGACTGTTTCCCACAAAAAGCTTTGCTAACGAGGAACAAAGTGGCTTGTCGTGGGACAGCAATACAAGCTCGACTTACAAAGCAACACGACTCCCGACTAGCTTCACCAAACAAAGTATTCGCCATAGTTTCCAGCCTCTAATCTCTAATCTGTACAAACAAATCAAATAGAATGACTGTCACAAAGATGATATGATCAGAGTTGTTCAGCGGCCGCCAAGTTGCTAGTAGTCGTTTGATACACCAAAAGAGGAGAACAAGGGGGTCGTCTTGGGTCTTGACTTCGAATTTGTACACTCGAAGGCTTTTTGGCGTGGTATTTTTCAAACTTGAGAGGTCAAGGTCGTCCGACTTGTTTAAGTTTAAATAGAAGACGACCGTTGGCTCGATAGTCGGGACGTAAGCCGGGAATCTATGTCTGGGAATGATTAGCTTTCCAACGTCTCGGGGTTTGAACTTAATGGAACTATCAGGGTGGCCGGCAATTTACTACTCTCCTCCAAACTTACGTCAATACTGGGTCCGTTGCTTAACCCTGACGCTGAGAGTCTACCGCCCGGTTTGATTGTCGATTGCCGGTCGGGAGTTGGGATAGGGGTAATGCAGCGAAAAGCATACATCTTCCCACTATTCACTGGCAAAGCTAGTCTTCTCTTGTATCTTGAAGCTCTGGAGGATAACAGGTGCCCGGATCGATTCTTCTGGCAGCCCCTGGTTCTGTGCGCTCCATGTAAGGATAGAGCCCACGGTACGCACCAAGGTAATTCTTCCATGGAGATAAAGATAGAAGGGTATAAGTAGTTGCTAGCATAGTTCTTCGCTTGTGCCCCATTGAGGGCTGTCTCGAAAGTTTCCAGGTTGGCCTTGGCGTTGCGTCGTTGTCCTTCGGCAGGACTTCTGGGTCAGGACAGACCTCGCTTCAGGGGCAGGGTTTTTTGGAAAGGGCCTTTATATGTTGGATCTCTTGTATCATGTTGTCCAATTTTGTTGTTTAATCTTCAGGAATCGTCTCGTGGTGGCACAGTCAAGGGAGATTTCGCCATTGTGCTTCGAGGTTTGGAACGGTCGAGGTGAAGCGCGGTTTCAGGGGGGGACTGTGGTGCAAGATGACTGGCGATCTGCATGTACAGCACGTCAGTATGAGATCCAGCAGTTTTGGAAAGGAGATGTTCTTTGGTACAGGCTCGGGTTTGACCTTTGCGGAACTGAAGGCCGAGTTCTGGGGAGACAACACAAAGATCCGTGGCTGCTTCACAGGCCGTTGGCTTCGCGAGCACACAGAATGTATCCACGGCCCCATATTAGCGTGAAATGAGCTATTCTAAGTGTAGGGCATGCTTCCCTTAGTGGGAAATTCAAAGACGGTCGCGAGCAAGCAACAGAAGACCAAGCAGGGGATGCACGAGGCCATGCAAACTGGGGAGGCGGATCTAGAAGTTTCTTGCCAATATTAAATGAATATTTGGGGTCCCAAAAACAAAATGCATCATGGTTTGTCTGCAACAAATCGGTATCAAACGAAAAGAAAAGGAGTGACGGCGGCACCTAGGGAGGGTGATACACCCGATCAAGCGGTTCAGTGGTTAATCCCCTGAACCCCAAAGGTTTTAGTGCTTCCTGTGCTGCCTTCTTTTCTGGGTTTCCATCCTATAAAAGACCACCCGCCCTTCTTCCCCTCTCCTCTTTTCTTCTTCCTCACAACAAACACCACAAATTGTCATCCCCCTTTTCTATCTCAACAAGCCTTTCATCCATCAACAAGGCCTAGCCGTCCAGTATCGGGCTTTCACAAATCATCAAACAACTAGCAAATTTAAGCCTGATGCTGGACGGCCCCCAAACGATGCACCGATGGCCGCAACACAGGTAAAGTCACCTTCCGGTCTTCTTTGATCTTGACGTGAACACACTGACTTCTCGATAGCCACTACCAACATTTCAAGTGGCCATCGGTGCACTTGGCTAGTCCATGCGGGCAATCCGGTGAGTTCTTGATATTGTGCTTGATGCCGCCAACCTGACTGACTTCTCCAGCATGGACCAAGCCAATGAAGCATGACTTCTTTTTGGTATTGGGGCCAGTTTTTAGTCGAATCTTCATGGCGGGTGGGCAGGGCGTCAACAAACATCGTTACGCCTACTAGATGCCCTGCCCGCCACTCGAAGCCCAGAAGGGGGCCAAGGTAAGAACCATCTCATGTACATCGTTTCACCCATGGCTAACGGTGTCTCTGGGATAGTCGCCGGGAAACTCACATGAGGGAAGGTCTCAAGTTCTCTTTCACTCCGGTTGTCCATCATGTCGCATCATCATCATTTGCAAGACATTCTTCTCTTCGACGCTCCAAGTCCAGGAAGCCCACCTTATATCACCACACAGAACTCACTCCAAGGCTGTCACCAAGGGCAGCCGAATACAATGACGAAGAACCATAAGCACATCATTAAGACTGCCCGATAACTATCAATTCTCCTCTTTGTCTTGCTCCCATATCTCTTCGTTCAAGGTATACCTTCCAACTCAGGGGTAACGTGCCCTCAGCTAACACATGTGTAGATAGCACGAGAAAACGCTCGCAATGAGTCCTTGCTACCAGATACATCAAATTCAATAGGACTTCAAGAAGCCACTTCAGAGTGGACGCATACCCTCGGACCAGGAGCAACTGCAAGTCACAAGAGATTCCTTTCGGCAGTCAGCATGAAACGCATCACAATACACTTCAGTGTATATGCAAGTGGCATACTTCTTCGAAGCCTCTATTAATGGAAACTGTCAATCTTAGCGAAAGGAATCTCGCCACCACTCCCCGACTTGTCTCACTGCCCACTCTTCCTCCAGAGGTATTCGGGAAACCTGTCAGGTATCTTCTCAAACCAGCCAGCAAATCAGGTTGCCTATTACAGCTTCGCTGGGTCTTGATACCCGTACCTCCCTCTCTTTGCCACTGTCCCTTAATGAGCTTCTACCTCAAGACTTGATCATAAACTTTCAGGCAAAACATGTCCAGCTACAGATGGCATATCTCCGATACTATAGTCCCCAACATATGGATCTGGGAGATACGTCCCGCACTTCTACCTTACTTCTCTTTTGTTTGTTCTGCAATTTGTTCTCTCGGCTTTCAATTCCCTTACAGCTGTCTCACTCCCTTCTTCCAACCGCAACAAGTCAAGTCCAGCCTTCACACTTGCAATTATAGGATCACCAGCAACTGTTATGGCTAGACCTAGAGGGTCTTGAATAGCCGTCGGCACGTTTGTGTTCAAGCATGATGCATAGCGGTTGGTGTTTTGGGGAGAGTTACCAGCTGGGGGACTGACGAGATCGTGGAGGTATATGGTGTTATATCTGAAGGCTGTTCTCTGCTGTCTTATTTTAACTTGAGATGTCGAGGGTCTTTCGGAATACACAGTGGTGGAAGCAAAGAGTCTACCAGGGAGTCGTGTCTTTAACTACAGTCTCTGAAAAATATTTAGTTGGATCCAGGGGGAGACTAGGGGAGGACAGAAAGCTCGAGACCTCGACCCTAAATGACAAAAAGACTTAGGTAACTTTAGCCTAAGCTTAGGATACTCTTTACTAAGTTTATCTTAGCACCCTCTTCTAGAGTCTTATGTTTTCTTGCTCCCCAAGAGGAGAATAACCTATCCTATATTGTGTCACCTTCTACAATGAATCAAAATTCAATTGTAAGCTACACGGCTACAGTTCTTCTTCTTCTGGCTGTCTTGTTGCACTTTATAGACTATTCCTGGACTACAGATGCACATCGGTTAACAATAATATTATTTACGTGAGGTGTCTGTCCTGCCGCTGTCAAGGCCAGTCACAGGTCAGCACATACCATTAATTGCCACAATTCAGGGCAATTTCCGTTGAGATTAACTTTGTGAAATGGCAGTACTCGGCAGCAAACTGAGTATCATCGAGCTTGTGCTGTACAGCATACTCGCCTATATGAAGGTATTCGGATGTCCACTTGTATGCTGGGCACTCTCTGGTGGCCCCTGTCAGCTCAGCTCATTGCACAGAGTCTTCAACTACAATTGTGCGCACTACAGAATTATGACTCTCTATCAGCTTACCTCCCTGCGGCACAGCCAGCACATCTCTGAGGTTTGTATTGAGGTCATTGTGACTGTGCCGTTCCAACTTCCTGGTGCGATGGAGCGCTTTGTCTTAAACTTTTCCCCAGTTTCATCAGCTAATATTTTCCCAGTACACGACAGATACAAGCTATCAGCCTCACACATAGGCAAACGTAGAAGTTCGAGCGCCTCCCGTCAAACGACGATCGACACCAGAAATCTTGCGATTACCTTCCTCAAGTCACTACAATACGACACTCAGACTCCAAAATTGTACTCGAAACGTTGCCTCACTCGTTCTAACGAGGTATTTCTCATGTGCTACACACCTCATATAATAAGGGCTTCCCATCGAAGATCCTCGTTTACCTGGGAATGTCCGACAGAGAACCTCTCTATTCCATAGGCCTTCCTGATGGATGGTTCGGACAGCTTCCCTTACACAACAGCTCCAGCTCGTATTCTCCTATCCTCGCCTGTATTGAGCCTGAAGGCAGATGGCGAACGACTACGGCATCCTCCTCCCCTCTATCCCTGGATTCGAATCATCAGGCAGAGTAATCCTACGGCGCAGGAACACAGTGAAGGACCGATACTGATTTGGCATGCAAGTCGGCCAAGGCGCAGACCGACATATCGAAAGATTCTGATGGAGACGCTCCTACAACAGTGAAGCCAAAAGCGTTGGAGAATCAGGATACGGCTGGAAGCTTGTCCGGCTGGGCCACAGAGCCGAAGAGCCCAAGGATGGCAACCTCAACGATGAACCAGATGGGGGAAACAAAATTACAAACGACGGTCACGAGGTTGTGGCTGTGTGGGCTGGAAGCAGTGATTGGAACTTTTCAACTTGTTGGTAGTGGTGCCAAGGGTGAACTGGGTATGCAGTGGAATATCATGGCACTTGTGAGTTGTCCGCTCGTGGCAGAAGATGATGCATGATAGCACTAATGTTCATCCAGTAATGTTGGAAGAGAGAAGGGATTGAAATGTTGAGGAGGTTTCAGGTATAGGAATCCTGGTTTAGCAGACGACATGAAGTTGATATGCAAAAACACAAACCGGCAAAGCAATGACACAACAAGTCACCACCAACAATTAATAAATCATGATATTGTTCAATCAACACAAATTTCGTATATTCTATCATAGTTGGCTCCCTCCCCGAGTTATTAGAGTCTCGGCCTCACATTCATGCAAGGGTATGCATGCTGTGCCTTACACGAAGCTCAGATGGTAACTGGCCGGGTCTTGAGGCCACAGAGAGCACTCTAAAACGCTCTTGGTACCAACCGTGATGTGCTACGCAATGCCTAAGCCTCAAAATCATACCAGCTGTATGGAAGCTCGTCCCGTTTACCCGCAGGCGAAGAGATAGCTGATAGTTCTTCGGATATATTCATGATCAAACTGTATATAAACTCCCAGGATATCACCAGTACATGAAATAACATCAATCGCAACAACTTCAAATTATTAGAGTACTACAGATCATTCTTCCGTCAACATGCCTCCTGCTACCGAATACTTTGGCATATCTGTCAGCAATATTGGTCCTCTCACTACGACTTACACGCCTCCTCCAGAGTGCACCAGGGCAACAACCGATCATCTAGTCTACGCCCTCGAGAGCTCCTTGGTATATGGATTCAGTTCTCCTGAGTGTGTGGTTGACCCTTATGAAAAATGTCTTCCCTCTGGGGCTGCCATGGATTCCATCATCAAAGAGTACAGTAACCCAAAGTCCGGACAAGGCATTCATGCATTTCACTCTCCTGGAATCCACTGCCCTGAAGGCTGGACTACCGCTGGACTACTGGCACATGGTGATAAGGCTGGCTCCGCGTATAGAAGTGGTGTATTTACCTCCACGACGAGCGTAAACTCATCGCACCCCCTACAGATGGGCTCTGATGAATGGTGGCTCAAAGTCTTGCAGCCTTCCGAGACCCTGGCGTGGTGCTGCCAAAGGTATGCCGACCTCTCAGACAGTCTGTTCTACTGTACACTAACTCCATGGCTCGTAGCGGCTGGGCTTCTCTCCCTTACGGATATTGCAGGTCCTCCATTTCCCTTGCTCTTTCAGCCGGTTACAACAGCGCATGTTGTGAGGCAGTCCACGAGACCGCGGGCATTGTCACCGTCCACACCGTCGAGGGTGAGCCTGTTTCTGATACAGACGGGCTTCTCTCTTTCCTCCCCGACATAACATATACTACTGAAAAGTGGAGTGATCCTAGTTTGGTTGCATCGATGGTTATTGCTAGACAGTTTCCTGCGGTTGAGGTGATCTACAAAGCTGAAGATGTCAAAGCTGCTAAGAATGGGTACAAGGATGACGATGATGGTAAGGACGGGAAGGCTAAGGACGATGATAGTGCTGCCTCCACTCTGTCAAAGGTCGTAGAGATTGCCTCCGGGATTTCTTTGATGGTCGGGTTGCTGACTGGAGCCGGTCTTTTGATGCCTTGGTGAGGTGGATGTCACGCAGGGCAGTTTATCTCGTAGTTTGAGTCTTCATAGGGAGTTAAAGTAGGATCGCGTCTTGGGGTAGTCTCTCACTTTGAGTAGGTAGCCAACCTGCTACTTACATACCGTGTACCAAATTGAACAATATGTTTTCTTCAGACTGTAGTCGTGTCAGTCGGCACATGCGAGTTACCGTTTGGCATACGAACCACACCAAGGGCCTAGGTAGCCATAGCCCAAGCCCACACTACGGGTAGACAAGCATTGGATACGACGGACTTGTACTTGTGTCGTCATCTGAGCTTTTTGATGCGTTTAGATACAGGGTATGAAGTTACAACGCAAGTTAGGGGAGGCATCCAATGATAACACTGTGCAGAGGAACCCACGGGCATGTGTGCGTTGTCTCCAAGTGAGGCTCTTCAGACTACCTTACTTCCATGGAGAAAATCTCCCTAATTCTGTATCAGTGATGATGGTCTTTTCCCCTGAGTAGTCCATGAATCCGTCTCAGTGGCCTTCCCCTTGGGTCCCAATTGGTATTGCAAGCCCACTCGAGTTGCTTGTGTCGGCTTGTCTACTCATGCTTCTTTCGATCATCCCTTAGTTACAGCAACATCTGGATCCTTTTATCAAGACAGTAAATGTTATCTTAGTTCCTAGCAGTACTTCTATTGCTTCCAGGTCGTTGTGGGTGGCCGACTGATGTCTTGGACCAAGCACGCTCAGCTTTACCTTAGTTATAATTTGATCCTTCCATTTGTCCATCTCTTCAGGGGCCTGTCAATTGCCTATGGCCTCGCCTTCCATTGTTAAACTTCTGCAAGTACTTGGTACCTTACTGGCCAGGCTCCTTGCGATCGTGACGGGGAGGAGATAGCCTCGTTCCTTCCCCTCTGAACCAGGACATCCACCATCCTGCGCACCCACGCTCCTCCCCCTCAAGTTCTTGGTGACCGGCCATAAAACTCGGTCCCCTCAGTCCCCGAGTCTTCTCTTCTTCTTTTCTTTATCATCATCATCATCGCTCATTCATTCATGTTCAGCCCAGTCTTGTACTCCCCCAGCGCCCTCATGTATTTACCCTTCTTGTACTGTCCTTTCTTCAGCGTATCCATCTTTGCATCCAGCGTCATCATTTCTTGTTCAGCACATTCTTGTACCCCCAGCGTTCTCATGTATCTGCCCTTCATGTATCCCCTTGAGACTCAGATTGTTGACTTTAGTCGATGATCATCACCGTCTCACACGCCCTTGGTCAACGGACAGTCCATTCAATGGCTGAAACCGTACCCATACAAGGGCGAGAGCAATTCAGGTTGTCCCGTCAGCATCGGGTCCTCTCACAACCCCCATATGCTGGCTAAATAGCCTGCTCATTTCGTGGCATTGGCTCGCCCACATATGGAGGGACGAGCAGTGCTGCAAAGGCACGGATGTATTTATACCTTGATCTGAGTGTATCCACTCTCCGAGACAACTTAACATTTCGTAATTTTCGCTCACCAGAGTCTATTTTACTGCAGTCTACATGATGAGCCAATTCCGTTGTGTGGCTGTACAAGCAAGCTTTCATGTAAACCGACGCCGTTGGCTGGGGGCATCAGGCATCTGCTACAACGTTCTATTCTAGGAACACTAAATACTCACACACAACGCATCTATTGGAGTGGCTTGAAGAAATAGAAACATGTTCTGTAATAAAATTGAAGTATACATGCTCTAGTCTAAACCCACTCACTCTCGGAACTGGAACCCAAGCTGTGCTATCCCCATCGGCAAGCTTCGACGTTGTCTCCAATCATAGCCCTCACAAGCTCGACTCTGATTGAAGTTCATCACCCACAAAGTAGATGGTTCTTCCACACTAACTCTCTACAGCCTTCTTCTCCTCTATCGACAAGGTACAGGCGAATCAACAGGGCCCTGTCATATCTTGGCTATGGAACATCTTGGTATCTTACTTACTCATGCACGTTTGTACGATGTAAGCCATCATTCGGAACACCAGAGTAACTATTATTCACCCATTTGACCATTTTCGCACGCAAGAGGGCAAGATAATTGCTCGTCTAAATAATCGCAATGAAGCTGCCTTGTTGAGTGGTCGGTGCTGTCAACTTCCAAACGCTGGGCTTGGTAATTGGGGACAAGCAACACATGGCAATGTGTTGGCGCGCGACATCTCTTCTATATACATCCATTGTCGACATTTAATTTACAGTTTCCTCTAATTTTTACGTCCTTCAAGTACGATTGGAGTGGGATCCCAAGGTCGTAAACAGTTAGGGTCTTCAACGCAGGAGAAGAGAGCTGTTTTTTGCCACTCCCGTCAACCTCTCCCTCCATACTGGGAGCTGAGTATATTCGACAATCGTTTTGCTGAAGCTGTCGAAAGGTGCCTCGATTGCTGGCCTCCGCAATCAACTCACACATTCAACAAAGTACACCAGGTCCAAGGCGCGGTAGCTCATATATCATCACAACGGCATTCATTATGTGGTGGTATATAAAAACGCCCTCGGCGTAACTCGTCATCCTCAATTTTTTCGCGCGTCCTCGCGCGCATCATGTGCACATTTGATCCTACACACGAACAAGTCCCTCCTCACACACTCAATGCAATCCAGCCTCCAGCTTTTTTGTTGGTCTCTCATGCGCTGATCATCGTAGACCCCCAAAGGTAATTTTGCCCGCCGGCAAAACCCAGTAAACATAAAACTCCGCAAGTAGATGGAATCAAGAAAGTTAAGAAAAAGGACACGATGGAATAGATGGTATCAGATTGGTTGCGGTTCGTGGTTAAGCTGGGGTTCAAGCTTAGCCGTGCAGACCGCAGGTACGCTCTCTCATCAGCTCACGTCTCTTCTTGTCCTTGGCTAAAGTAGGGGTCAGCATTTGCTTGTATTTTGTGGGGCATATAACTTACCTCCGTCAAAGACGAGGAACTCATGTAGACCGGAACCGACAGGCACCATAGGCAGGACAGGGACCTTCTTGTCGGTGACAACCTCCAGCAGAGCAGGGCCGTCGGTGTTGATGAGCCACTTCAGGGCATCGACAACGTCCTCGGGCTTAGAGACACGTCGGTTTTGGACGCGCATGGCCTCGGCGAGCTTGATGAAGTCGGGGTTGCTCTGGTGAGTGTGGGCATATCGATCCTCGTAGAAGATATTCTGCCATTGTGTGACCATACCCTGCTCCTCGTTGTTAAGAACAATGACCTTGACACCAATGTTGAACTGAGCAGCGGTGGAGAGCTCAGTCAGGGTCATGTTGAACGAAGCGTCACCGTCGATGTCGATAACAAGAGCGTCAGGCTGGGCTACCTTGGCACCAATGGCAGCAGGTAGACCGTAACCCATGGTACCAAGACCACCAGAGGTGATCAAGGATCTAGGGTGTCTCCATCGGAAGTGCTGGGCAGTCCACATTTGATGTTGACCGACACCAGTGGCGATGTAAGTCTGGTCCTTGCGATCAGCAACAAGGTTGCTGAGCTCCTCAATCAGAGTCTGGGGCTTGATGAGACCAGAGCGCTCGGCGCGCTCGTAGTCGGTCAGGGGCCACTTCTTCTTCCACTCGTTGATCTTGTTGAACCACTCCTTGCGGTCCTCCATGGTCTTAGATTCAATCAGAGGCAGGAGTTCCTTCAGATTGGTGGCGACATCACCCTCGATGGCCTCAGTTGCTTGAACAACCTTGTTGATGTTCTTGGGCATGATCTCAAAGTGTACAATACCTCCGCGGCCCTCAGCAGCAGCGGCTTTGGCACCAGGGGCGAACTTGGCAATGCTCAGAGTAACACGGTCGTCGAATCGGGCACCGAGAGCGATGATAAGATCGGCCTCCTGCATGGCCATGTTGGCGTAAGCAGAACCGTGCATACCAAGCATGTGCAGGGACTTCTCGTCGAGTTCGTCGTAGGCACCTAGACCCTGAAGAGTAGTGGTAACGGGGATGGAGGACTTGTCAGCGAGCTCCTTGAGGATCTCCGGGCCACCCTCGGAAAGGATGATACCCTGGCCAGCATAGATGATGGGCTTCTTGGCTTTGTTGACGAGGTTGCCGACACGCTGGAGGGCACCCTCGAGCTGCTTCTTGGTCATATCCATAGCAGCGCGGGAAGCGGCGCTAGGCAAAGAAGGCAGAGCGGTCTCGGTAGGGATAGCTCTCCGTAGGATACCGGCAGTGACATCCTTGGGAAGATCGACGAGGACGGGACCGGGGCGACCGCTGGTGGCGATCTCGAAAGCTTCGTTGATGCGTCGAGGAAGTTCGGCAACGTTCTTGACCATGACGTTCCACTTGGTGCAGGCGCGAGAGATACCGACAACATCGGCCTCTTGGAAAGCATCACTACCAATGGCAGTTGTCACGACCTGACCGGTGAAGACAACCATGGGGGTACCGTCAGACAGAGCATCCTGCATAGGTGTGATGACATTTGTAGCACCGGGACCAGATGTGACAAGAACAACACCGGGCTTGCCAGAAGCTCGGGCATAACCCTCAGCCATGTGGCCAGCACCTTGCTCGTGGCGAGGGAGGATAAAGTCGAAGTGCTTTGAGTTGTAGATGGCATCGAAAACGGGGAGAATGGCACCGCCAGGGTATCCAACTATATTGAGTCAGCATTGTCTGCGGCATGTGGGGCGGCGGACGTACAGATGTGTTTCACGCCATGTCGGAGCATCATCTCGTGGAAGATTTCACCACCAGTCTTTCCAATGAAACTGCCAATCGTTTGTCAGGATATATCATCACATTGAGTTGAGAGGGTTGCATACGACTCGTCCATGTCATTTTTCCGGGGATTGACCAGAGGCTGTACATTGCTCTGGTTCTTCTCGACATTGAATCCTGGGCTGGGGATATCGCGTGCAGGTCTTCAATTGTATATATTAGCACTTATTGTCTCGAATTGCTTTTTGTAAAGCGCGTGCGTGGGAATTTTGCCCCCATGTCAGGTACCAGACGCGGGGCAACGCACAACCGCCACCAGAACAAAAGTGTCAACTTACGCAGCAGCAGTAGATTGATTCCTGGTACTGGCAACCTTCTTTGAAGTGTGAACGGAAGCGACGGCTGATGTGGTGGTGAAGGATCGGGCATTGGCGACGGCCCGGATGGCCTTTGCGGCCTGGCGAGTTCGGAGCATTGTGGATAGAGGTGAAGAGCTCGGTGAGAGGAAGAGCAGTTAGAGAGGAGCCACGAGGCTCGAGAAGCGCAAGAGGTTTGGAGATCAAGAGTCGATGATCAATTGAAAACCTGGAGGGGAGGGACAGGGGAGAAGAGTGGTCGCGAGAGTGTTTGGAGGCGAGAAGAGAAAAAAGTGTTTTGAGTTTCGCCCGCTAAAAAAGGCCAGAGAAACGAGGGCGAGCCCGGGGGAAAATATCACAGCGAGCGCCTCAGCAATTGTTCATCGGAGGGCCGGTGGCCGGGGTGGGGCCAAGGCCAAGTGTGGGGTTAAGGATGGTGACTCCCCTTGGTGTTGTCAAAAAGATCGAGGACGTAAAGCACCATAATGTTGACTCCCGTGTCAGGTATATTTTGTCACCCCGACTCACCCCCAGCCCAATCGAGGTGGGATTACGGTTACAGGGGCACCACAGTTGTCCAGACCTGATGGTGGCCTGCTTAGCCAATCACGGTCTAGATGAATGGCCGATATCGCCACCTACTCAGGCCCTCAGATTGGCTGGATTGGCTGCGAGAACGGCCTAGCATGGCCTCTGGCAGCGTTAGCTGGACCAAGGGAACACAAAATCGACTCAGTTTTGAACTCTGGCAGTTGCTCAGGCGTTGTATCTACCGCTTCTCACACCATGACATTTGCCGACGTTGGAGGACATTGACTCATTGCAACGGGAACAATCTGCTTACTACTATCTCCATTTGTAAGGCGTATGTGACATTAGTGCTCTGACGTCGGGGAAGAGGTAGACTAAGCGGGGGAACTTGGTCCTGCAGCTCCCTTAATCCTCCACTACCCTTTCCGCCCTAGCTTGAGATGGATCTGTGCATTTCGGCGCCATTTTGATCCCCGATTTTTGCCTCTTGGTTCTGGCATGAAGGGCTGGCCTATTTGTCACTCAATGACTCTTGAGAAGTCCAAGCTCAGTCACTCATAATATCATTAACGCCGTGAATTGTTCCTGATGGTGGTTTCATTTCGGATCTTGGCCGCTGCCATCTTCACATGGCACATCTCTTGGTCCTGTTATCGGCGATGGCGAGGCCCATATTTTACAGCTTCCCCACAAACTCCAACCTCTTAATCTTGAGTGAGGCTCACGAGATGTCGTCGATCCCACCTAATCAACATGATACTGCATTTTTTTCTTTCTCCTGTTTTGGATTCAGAATGTAGCTTGTAGATGTTGAACGAAACTCTTGGTAGTCGGATACGTCATGATGGCTTGGGGAAGCAAAATTCGAGACCTCAATTCAAGCGATAAAAATCATAAGCTTGTGAAAGACCCAGGCGTTTAGTTACCTTGATCCCTGGATCCGGTATATGAGGTGTTGTTGCTCTCCGTCGCATATATCTTCTGACCAATAGCACCGAGTTGGTTGAGCTGAATAGGACGACGGTCCATTGAGCCTCGGGAGTCAGGTGACTTTCGAAAGAGAACAATATTACCTTGTTGTTAAACCGCTCTCTTCGGGATGTAATGTTGCTTGAGATGTATGAAAATTAGGAGCCAGATTCATCGTTTTTCAGACACCCAGGACATGGTGATACCCTTAATCCTACACGAGCCTTTCCTACATTAGACGACTTGAACTGAAGGAACCAAATGTCAGAGCAATCCTTTCAATATGAGACTTCTTGTTTTCCTTTTTGCTCTTGGCCCGGGATCGGAGACTTTGGTCTGGTGATTCTGTTAGTTTGGCCAGAATCAACTGAACAGAGGCCCATGGTAATCAAAGCTCAAGAGGACCTCTTGTCTAGTTTTTCGCTTTCGTCCTTGTAGTTTAAGCTATCTCACGCTTAAAATATATATATCTTTGCCATAACAGGTATCGGGAGTTACTGCATCTCGAGAATCCTATATCCGACTTTACGGCCGTGTGCAAGGCGTGGAACAGATCTCAGTGGTATGCAACTACCCATGTTTCTAGTTTACAAACACTATGCAGCTGAACCATTGGCTCATTCATTTGACTTTACGACTAGCCTACTTACGCCATCATCTGATAGTTCCAACTCATCTAGGAACTCATCATTTCGTCAAAATTGGTGACTCACCCATTCACAGCGTCCAGTAACTGGTCTGTAAGACTGGCCTCGGGGGACAAGAAAACTCAGACCTGAATATAGGGTGTTAAAAATGGACTTAGCAAAAGATATCCTAAACTTATCCTAAATTGCCTAAATCTTTTTATTATTTAGGATCAAGGTCCTGAGTTTTCTTTCCTCCCCTAGGCTGGCAATGTCGGCCAGCAAAGATAAACATTTATCAAGCCAAGAAAACTATATCACAACCCTAAACATTAGCTAATGCAAGACTTGATCTCCTAGATCAGTTCCGAGTCTAGTGTATATGTCACAACAACTTAGTTGATGTTTATTGGTGCGAGCCCCTCAATGATGTGGCTCTTCCATCATTATCACACATAATTCTGGAGACTTTCGGCAGACAAGTCGTGTATGTTTACCCTTTATGGTTATCGGGCCGTCGAGCTTTTCTACTTGCGTCAGATGGTGTGTGTAAGGCGTCGTCGACCCTGTCTAAAGTTTGAGATACATTGTTGGGGCCGGTATCAGACCTTAAGGTATAAAAAGTTGGCTTCCCATCGATATTTTTGAGCCTTTCTGCCTATAAAACTGTTTGAATCTCTTACCCGGTCACTGTTTCTTCCATCTCCATTGACAACCTGACTGTTGCTATTCTTGACATGTCTTCATACAAGCCACTGATCATCGACGTTGGCACCCAGTCGCAAAATACTCCATCTTCATAAACGGAGCGAGGAAACGCAACCTGGCACACTCTTCTGTCCTCACCAGGAACAAAAACTACCGCGCTCACAGCGGGCATTGCGACATGTCCTCCTCAAGGAACTCTAGCATTACATCGCCACAAGCAAACAGAGCTCTATTACATTCTATCTGGTTCTGGAGAAGTTGAAGTCGAAGGAGAAAGATACCCAGTTTTCAAGAACAACCTTGTTTGGATACCAGGAGATGCCGAGCACGGGGTGTTCTGCAGCGACAACGAACTGAGCTGGCTTTACGTTTTCCCCGAGGATAGCTTTGATAATATTGTGTATCGATTCACTAGCGAGGTGAAGGGTCTTGCTGGAAAGATCAAGTCTAAGCTATAAGAGCATGGAGACATAGAGTTGGGTCTACTAGTATCAAGCCATGTACGCATGAGACACAGTATTCAGTGGGTGCCAAGAATAGACGTGCATTAGTTAATAGATATAGCCATTTCGATCTCAACTAGTCCCCGCTGCACCAACGAATGACAGCGTACCACTGAACGTATCTTGGCTCTTTGGACTGGTGAAGTTGTTGATATGTAGTTGAAAGATGGTCCGAGACGCAGGAGTTGCTGGCCATCACTTTTCCGCTTTCTTTCTCAAGTAAAAGGTCTCGTAAAGTTTATCTACTCCGAAGTAGCTCATACTTTGGCTCTTCTCCTCGAGAAGTTCAAAGCCGTGCTTTAAATAGAGACCAAGAGCCCTTCGGCCCATGGCCACGATTATGACATCAAGGCCCAACTTCTTGGCTTCTTCGAGACCTGAGTTGATAAGTAAACTTGCCAGTCCTTTTTGCTGGTGATCTGGATGGACGCAGAGGTAGTGTAATTCTATTGGGCGTCAGTTTTAATCAAATTGATACAGCATTCTCTTAGTAATTCTTACCCATGTCCCTTTCCTGTTTGTGCTTCTCTCTCCAACCGTCGATATGATCATCCAGCTTATCGTTATCCTCTCGTGGGTTCCAGTCGGTTTCCGCATGCCGCTTTGCAAACGCTTCCTTCTGTTCATCGCTCACGTCTGGCGTTTGCGCTTTAAGCCAAGCGTCTTTATGAGACTCGGGGAGAATCCACCGCGCGTATCCAACAATGTCTCCAGTTTCGAGGTGAACTATCTTTTGATGCCTCCGAACTTCTCGTTTGGTGAGCAAGTTCTTGGGGCTTCGATCTGCGATACTCTGGATCAAGGATTCACGAGTTCTGTCAGTCCATGATAATCTCCACCATGCTTCTTCAAAGAAGGCTGAGACCTGGCTTTGCGCAATGAGTAGGCCGTCCTCCACGCGGCAAGGTGACTGAAGCTGATAGCCCGACATTGCTAAAGAACTCGAATTGCGATAGTAAGAGAAAGTGCAAAGAAAGATCAGTGTTCCGAGGGCCACGTAGTCCGAGGAGGAATTCAAAGACCTTTTGTCTAGTCCGATCCTGCAAGCCCTTGTCGATGGCGCAAGGGTGTACAGCGTTATCTCATTGGAGTTGGCCTTTATCCAATATGCTTCTAGACCGCCAAGCCGATGCTACCATGTTGAACAAGGAAATGAATGTTAATTATCGATGCGCTGACTGCCTCATCGGTCGTCACCAGCTGCTGAGAACGGTCAGGTCAAGTAGATAAACTGTACATTAAGCCGACTTGTTGATTTACAGTCTCAGCACTCAGGGCGTCGGAGAGGTGTCAAAATTATTACAATCGATTCCTTTCGGCTCTGAGATCCAAATACTAATTTGAAATTAGCCAAAAAAAAAAAAAAGAGAGAAAAAAGAAACTCCCATGGCAGGACTCGAACCAGCAACTTTCAGATTAAAAGTCTGACACGCTAACCAATTGCGTCACACGGGATGCTTGATCTGTTGGGGAAAGGAGCACCAGAATTTGGATTTCATTCATAGCTGCCTCTGTATGGTACTGGTCATCAGACTTACACAGAGAGGCAGGGAATTACAACATGCATGCGTTCACATTTATCTGCCATTGATCTATCAGGCGTGTAATCTAGATTCTATACTCTGTCAATATTCAACTTGACCATATGTGTCGTCTCTGCACCTTTCTGGCTATTAGCAAAAGAGTGTTTCACACTCATGGCCATGTTTAAAGGTGGAGAGGTCGCTTTTTGTCCACCCAAATCACGAGACCTTAGAAGATTTATCAACGAAGCACAAACGTATCCTCGTTGATTTCCCCCACTATCCCTAGCGTTTCAAATGACATATATGTAGTCAAAATGCCTTCCATGAGATAAGAAAGAGGCTGTGGCCGAGCCTTCAAGATCAACTTCGGGCTGAATCTGACCACGGGTATAAGCACGCCCGTCGGGATGACTGTTTGTCTTCTCAAACAGTTTCCCTTTACTACTACTGGCGCACTAAGCATATTACTAAATATTATACAATTCTCCATTTAGATTTATTACTAGCCAACTGAGCACAAAGTAGATCATATCTCTTAATATATAGCTTCAGCACCTGTAAGGAGTATAGCATCTTAAATAATATAAAAAGACTTTATTATTATTATTATTTTAAGTTTATATATTAG
>LTDI01000244.1:0-32179 GCA_001654545.1 Fusarium agapanthi
AATTTAACCTTATTTATATTAGTTATTTATATAAGTTAAATAGTATACATTTAACTGGTATAGGATAGGTAGTTCTAGTTAAAGGAAAAAAGGTAAGGTATACTCTCTTATATGCACCAGAATGTATTAGGTCGTAACACTTAGGGGGTCTTTATAGTTTTTGCCCCCCACTGTATTACTTTTATTTAAAAAGTAAAAGTAAAAACTTATAGTTTTAATTTAAAATTAAAAGAAATTTCTTTATTTTTAATTTACTTTTTACTTTTATTTTAACTTTAAAAAAAATATTTACTTTTAGTTAGCTTATAAATTAAATTAGCCAACTTACTTTTAGTTAGAGGTTATATGGATACTATACTTTTAATAATTAATTTCTAACCCTAATCCCCCGTATTCTCCCTCCATTGGCACTCTTACACAATATCCCACCGTTCCAGCCTCTAATTTGTCCGCATCAAATTCGGCACTTGCGTGCCGTTTATTGTTACATCAAGGCCTAGGCCACGGATTCCCCCTGGGGTATGTATCCCAGATGATGATGGCGCTTGGCGCACCATTCTTTGACGGATTGGTCCAACGGAGGAATTTGTGAAAAGCTGCTGTTTTGGAGGGCGCAAGCGGAATAGGAAGGTGACCGGCCACTTCGTCTGATGCTGCGACGGGATTTGGGGGAGGGCATCGGAGGGTTGTCGGACGAGAGACCCTCAGTATGGAAATATCTATATAAAGAACCCTCATTCTGTGCCGTAATTTCCATTTACTCTAACCCAGCAGCTCGTCTTTAATCTCCTGTCAAAGACACTTGGCCCTGGTTTTACTCATCTTCTAGTCCCCGGACGCAACATCACAATGCTTCTCAAAAGCGTCTTCGCTCTTGGTCTCGCCACCACCGCCCGTCTTGTCTCAGCAGGACCATGCGACATCTACAAGTCCGGCGGAACACCCTGTATCGCCGCTCACAGCACTACCCGCGCTCTCTTTGACAGCTATACCGGCGGTCTCTACCAGATCAAGCGCGCCTCAGACGGTGCCCTCACCGACATCAAGCCCGTCTCCGCAGGCGGTGTCGCAGCCTCCTCTGCCCAAGACACCTTCTGCAGCGGCACAACCTGTCTCATCACCATCATCTATGATCAGTCTGGCCGAAGCAACCATTTGACCCAGGCTCCTCCTGGTGGCTTCAATGGCCCTGATGTGAATGGCTATGATAACCTTGCCGCTGCTGATGGTGCACCTGTTACGCTGAACGGCAAGAAGGCCTACGGAGTGTTTATCTCCCCTGGTACCGGCTATCGTAACAACCAAGTTGATGGTTCCGCTACTGGAGATGAACCCGAGGGTATGTATGCTGTTCTCGACGGAACGCATTACAACGGTGCTTGCTGCTTCGACTACGGTAATGCGGAGACCAATAGCAAGGACACTGGCAATGGACACATGGAAGGTATCTACTTCGGCGACAACACCGCCTGGGGCTCTGGTTCCGGCAGCGGCCCTTGGATCATGGCTGATCTTGAAAACGGCCTCTTCTCTGGACAGGGCGCCAAGCAGAACACTGCCAACCCAAGTATCTCCAATCGTTTCACCAGTGCTGTCGTCAAGGGCAAGCCTGGCACATGGGCCATTCGCGGTGGAAATGCCGCCTCGGGTTCACTATCGACTTTCTACAGCGGTGCGCGCCCTGATGGTGGATACAACCCCATGAGCAAAGAAGGAGCAATCATTCTCGGCATTGGCGGTGACAACAGCAATGGAGCTCAGGGAACCTTCTACGAAGGAGTAATGACTAGCGGATACCCTTCTGATGCGACCGAGAACTCTGTACAGGCCAACATCGTCGCGGCTAAATACGCCACTACATCTTTGACAAGCGGAACCGCCCTCACCGCCGGATCATCCGTCACCCTCAAAGTCACCACCTCTGGCTACACAGACCGCGTCCTCGCACATAACTCCTCCAATGTCAACACCCAAGTGATCTCCAGCTCCAGCTCCAGCGCCCTCAAGAAGTCAGCAAGCTGGACCGTCCGCACCGGTCTCGCTAACAGCGGCTGTGTATCTTTCGAGTCTAACGATACTCCCGGTAGTTACATTCGCCACTCTAGCTTCCAGCTGTACGTTAACAAGAGTGATGGAAGCAAGACCTTCAATGAGGATGCTACCTTCTGCCCCCAGAAGGGTATCAGTGGATCAGGAAGTTCGTTCCGATCATGGAGCTATCCGACCAGGTACATTCGACACTACAACAACGTTGGGTATGCTGCTTCAAATGGTGGTGTTCATGGCTTTGATGCTGCCAACAGCTTTGTAAATGATGTTAGCTTTGTTGTTGCTACTGGTTTTGCTTAGTGGAACTTGAGATAATGACGGGTTTGAAGTGGAAATCACAGAGCGATTAGTTGAAAAACACGAGGGGGTAAATATAGTTTCAATCATTATCAATTGATCATTCATTTTACCCACAAATACGAAGCATGATTTTACGGGCAATGGACACAACCTATGGTCTTTACTTTGACTCCTCAAGTTCCTTCTTCTCACTGTCTCCCAAAAGACCCAGTGCCTCCCGACGCGTAGGCGCCGATGCATCAAAGTACGGCTTTTCAGCCAAAGAAGTCACTCGAGTGCCATGTCGCGGTTCTCTTCCACTATAGTCCCAGCTTGCATTATGAATAGTGATACTAAAACCTGTTAGCACTTTACATGTTGGTAAATTCTCTGAAGCTTACCGGTTGTCCCAAAGGGCAGATGTTTTTGGCGACCACTTGAATCGGACTTGAATGTCAACGTTCTGCTCATAAACATCATACAAGTAATTAAGAATGACATCGCTCTCAGCTCGATCAAGACCAACGATCCTATCCGTCATCGCACGGTTCACCCAAAGCGCCTTCCAGCCCGTGGCAGGATGAACACGAACAATAGGATGAATGCGCTCGATGTACTTTGGTCCTTGTTCAGGATGGTCACGGTCAAGATAGGGATGAGCAGAGCGGTAAACAGCCTCCCGGCCATCGATGATCTTGCGGAACTCTGGGGACAGCTTCTCGTACGCAGCGTAGCCAGACGCCCATAGAGTATCTCCGCCGACTGATGGGACAGTATCGTTGTGGAGATGTGTGATACCGGCTGGCTGTTTTTCATGGACGAGATCTGTGTGCCAGCGCGATGCACCGCCGGGTTGACGGAAGCTAGCAGGGCGCTCTGTGGCCATGAGATCAGGCCAGAGGACGCTCACACCGGGTACGCCAGGGACGTGAGGAACTTGGGGCTATGGCTGTGTCAGCACAGGCCATGATGAGGATCCAAAGGTATTACTTACATGAACTTCAACTTCACCATACCATTCACCAAGCTCCCTCTGCTGTTGCGGTGAAAGGTCTTGATCTCTGAAAAACACAACACTTCTCTCCGCGATAAGCAGCGCAAGTTCATCTCGCTGCTGATTAGTGAGATCTTTTAACTGGAGACCTTCAATTTCCGTGCCGATGTAAGCAGTCAGATCAGTGACCTTGGTAGCGGCGGACAAAAGGCTCTTCTTGGACTTGTCAGCTCGAGCACCAGCGTCAATATGATCGCGAGGCTTGTCCCGAATCTTGTAGACATCATCAAGATACAAAGGACGAGATGGGCGGTAGGGATAGCCTTTGGAGAGGTCTACACCCGATTTCTTGAGACGCTGCTTGGCTGCTTCGGGGATCTTGAGGGTGTCTTTGATGGGTTCTGCGACATCTTTGATGCTGGGGTCGATTGGGGCTGGGACCATCTTGAACTAGTTGAACTTTGGGATCTGATATGATGCCTTAATTATGAAACATTTAATTGATTCTTGGAATTGGAGCAGCATACGGCATCTTGATATATCCCCTCACTACTGTTACAATGACCCCGACTTGGCCAGTCACGCCATGATAGCAGACAATGACCAAGACTTACTGCGACAAACCTCATTGGCCAACCTTCGACATGCGATATGCAAACTGATTGCAACATGAAGAGTTGTCCAATACATTTCCCGAGATATTGCGTGATCGAATGACCTTGGCTCAAATCGGAAATAACAGCACCCCGTTTGCAAGTTGATGGTGTCGTGTAATTGAGGATTTGTAAGACTCGGACGAGATATCGACCCCTCACTTCGTTATGCTGCTGACGAATAATAATTAGGGTCGTCGGAAAAGAGGTATGTTGGATCTGTAGTTGCTCGTTGTTCTCTCTGTTGGTTGAACTATCCCCTCGGCTACAGTCGTCCATCAAGTGACTGAGTTGCGGTTCATAATGTGACATACAAACAGAAGATGGAGACACCGCTGGCAAGACAAATAAAGATTCATATTAGATACATTCTCTTACTTTCAGCTCCTACAACTTCGCCCGAGGAACAGCAGCAAGCTCTTGACTCTCACTACTCCTCCACACAGCCGCAGCCTTAGGCTTACTGTCCTTCCACTGCCACTTCGCCTGACTCTGCTTCTCCTCCACAAGCAACTTATGCACAAACTGTCCAAAGATGGGCAACATCTTAAACCCATGTCCACTATCACCACTCAACACTGCCAAAGTCGCATTAGTACCCGGAACATAGTCGATGATGAAGTCCGAATCATCCGTGTCAGCGAACCAGCACAAATGCTGATCAATCAGAGGTCTATCAGCCAATTGAGGGAAAACTTCCTTGAGAAGAAGGCGAATGTGCGTTTCGTCCTCAAGAGGCATGAATTGTGAATCTGCTAGTTCGGGGAAGGGAATAGAGAGACCGTCTTTGGAGAAGGCGTAGTTTGTGAACGCGCCGCCCATGTGGCAGAATTTGAGTTTCTTGGTTTTCAGATCGGGCTCGAAGAAGAAGGCGAGGTCGCGGACGTTGGTGACTGGAATGCCCTTGAGTTCGGCGGCTTCTTTGTCCGTGAGTTGGATGTGTGCGACACCCCACGCTCGACCGGTCATCTGCTTTCCAATACGTGGAAGTATGTTGGCGGCGTCGGCACCTAGAGCGACGATGGTCTTGTCTGCTGAGTGGATGGTGCCTCCCCGTGTCCTGGCACCTATACACTTCGTGCCCTCTCGACTTGACGCATACAGCAATGACTCAACTTCGCCATCTTTCGCTCCAAGATGGAACTTCACACCGAGCTTGACGCACTGCTCGTACACAGCTGTCAAAGCATTGGCGGAGTGGCCGTAACCAGCGAGCTTGTTGTGATATCCGGTGAAGCCGGTAAGAGGGCCGCTGAACTTGGGAACGAGCTTCTTGATCTCCCTGCTGCTATTCACACGGGTGGTTTGGCCATTGAAAGCTGGATTCTTCTGGAGTGATTGGAAGTAGCTCTCCACCGCACCCTTTGTGTTCTGTGCGGCCTTGCCGGACGTGACGTTGAGAAAGCCGGTTTGGTGATAATGAGGGGAATAGAGGGGATCAGATTGCCATTTTCGAATCGCGTCCTATATGATTGTTGAGTCAGAAATTCTTATCTATAAGTCAAGGCCGAGCTGCTTACAAGAGCTAACTGGGTGTAAAAGTCATCGGCGTACTCGGCACGGATGACCTTGTTCAGATCATAAGCAGCGGAGAAGCGACTCGGTACATCAACATCTTTCTCGAGAATTGTGATGTTCTTGTAGCCCTTCTGAGCGAGTTCAAAGGCTGTAGCCAGACCGAAGCAGCCACCTCCGAGAATGAGAATCGATTGATTTGTGTTTTCTGTCGACATTATGCAAGATTATCAAGGTTTGCTGGCGGGGATGAAGCGGGTTGCTATTCCGGTGAGTGGTTAGCGACTGCAGAGCCCAAACTTGAATACAAAAGATTATGACTATGGGATAGAGTAAAATAGAAGGAGAAGATGAATGTTGGGTAATAAGACTCCATTTAAAAAACATCCAAGCCATCAAATGTTCTGGAAGTTATGGGCTAGCATACCCGCATCGGGTCCTCATCCGATACCGCCAAAGAAACATCACGGCATCATCTGGTTGGATAAGATAACGAATTTTGGAGACGGGCTCCTCACGAGGACCACAGAATTCGTTAGCGTAGCCGCCGCAAAGATACACCGTCTGCCACCAAAAGATAACTCAACCTCCACTTTCTTCCCCGCTTCATCGGTGTCTACCCCGGATTATGAGCATCATGTGGGTGGTCTTGGAACACGGCATTGAGATACTACACCGGTAGACTGAATTTGTGTGTATTGAGCTTATACAGCTGCATCAGGGACCTGCTGTGATGAGTGAGAAACCATCTCATGCTGAGGCCTGCCCTTGAGAGTCGAGGCGTTAATTACTAATTGCTACGTGTTTGACTGTTTATCTCACCGGATGCAACAGCTCGAAACAGATGGAGCCTGCGCTCGTACGCATTTGGAAATCCGTTGCAACCTTGTATTTTGTACGGTTACACTGCCGAAGGCCGGTCAGGAGCCAGTCTACGAACCCGGGCTTCACATCACGGAAGCCATCCCGAGCAGTCGCCGCTCGGCCCCACCAGAACATGATGCCTTCATATCTTTATCGTACCATATGTATCTTCGACTTGCGAACTTTACATCTTTCATTTACACAATGAGTGAGACCCTCAAATTCATCATTCGATAAATTTCCAAACTGAGGTCTTAATCTCGGACCTCGCCGACACACCTGCTTACTCTCTGGTAGCGAGCAGCGAGCCTGCTCAAGCTGTAACAATACCATACCTCAGCAGACCCAATGAAGCACCAAGCAGGATTGCCAACGGCGGTGCAACACCAAAATATCGTCCTCCCACAAAAGCCGTTGCGGTAACAACAACCCACCAAGGATCATCAGCCAAACTCTTGCCAGACTGGAAGCCCTGATCTATGTATCCAACCTGCCAGATTCTATAGACAGCCGTGTAGATCAATCCGACTGCACCAGCATTGATACCTCGCACGGCCGATTTGACCCAACGGCGACTTCTCAAAACTCCCCAGACGCCCATCGTTCCGTGAACGAGAACCATGCCTGGGACAAAGATACCGAGGTAAGCAATCAGCGCTCCCGCAATGGCAGGGTATCCATTGTTAGCAGCAGTCAGACCACCCAGGAACACGGCAAAGTTAAAGTTTGGCCCGGGAAAGGCTTGGGCTATAGCTAGACCGATGAGAAAGTCGCGCGGTGTAACCCAACCCTCAGCGACGATGAACTCGCGAAGCAGGGGAATAACCACAGGCCCGCCTCCAAAGATGATGGTCCCAGCGAGATACAAGTTTGCAAAGAGCTTGTATAAGAGTGGTGCATCGGTCAGTGTAGCTCGTAGGGCAATGACGACGACGAAGCTGATTAGGAACACTGCGATGATCGCGGTGCCGGATTTCCACGAGAAGTTGAGGCGATATTCCTGTGGCACGACTCTTGGTTCTTCGTCCCTCTGCTCCGTACGTTCATCTTCGCGAAGAGCAATGGTTGAGCTATTCACATTGTCCGTTCCGCTCTCAGCGCCTTGGATGTTCTCATTTTCAGAGGCTCTCCCTCTTCTCACGCGAAGAATAGTGTTCTTAACAGCTCGAACAGGGCGATGCAGCCAGCGGTAGTCGTAAGTGACAATACAACATCCGCCCGCAACAATAAGCGCAGGGAAGTACCATAAAGCATTGTACAACATCCCAGCAGCGGCAGTGATTGACAGGACAAGTCTCGTCGGCTGATCCGTGATTACCTTGTCGGAGAGTTCGACTGCTGCCAAGGCGATGATTCCAACCGTTGCGGCGTTCAGGCCTGATAGCAGGGCATATACAGCCCGAGGGAGAGTGTCGCCGATGTTGGAGACGCCAATTGAGAGGCCAAACATACCAAAGCAACCAGGCAAGCTATTGTGAGCGGTTAATCCTGCATCAGGCTTCAGGCATTGGATCGTGAATTTACCTCCAGATGAGAAAGGCAAAGATAGCCTCGAGGACTCCGCCGTGGATCAGGTTGATGCAGTACAGCATCTTGGTGCTTCCTGGACCGGAAAGGGCCTGCGCGACGCTGAAAAGCTCTTGGTACTGCACGCGCTGGTTAGTCTTTGTTCAATTTGCAGGGTGGCGTGAGTGTACGATTTGCTCATCGATCCAGGCCAATTTGTTAACAAACTTATCATGAAACTTCTCTCGTTAGTTAAAGCATGTAAAATAGCGACCGAGAGTGGTTCTAACAATCTTGAAGTGGACGGGCGGTCCACCGAATGAAGTGAAGCCCAGATGCCAATTGACCTTGAGCGTCTGCAGCCCGCGATCTACGGCTCTACGCACCGCGTTTTCCCAGCCGCCGACGACCATTCTGGACCCTTTAAGATACTCAATTGATATGTTTGGAGGATGCAAGGAGATAAGTGACTCATGCAATGGAGATTTAAGCTTCATTTTAACTCCTGGCTGTCACGTCATTGAATCTAAACCTCTTTCAATTCTTGGTCGTGATTGACCAATTATCGTGCGGGTGTGCCAGATACCTGCTCTCTCACCATGATAATAATTGACCTTGCGAATTTTACTTGATGCCGGTAAATTACTCCATGTTGGCTTCTTGGCGACGGTCAGTCAATGCTAACCAACCAATTCGGCACGTGTCGACTAACGCTGGGCAGTATTACGCGAGAATTGTTATGACTGACTGAATATGTCCAGTAGTACTATAATATTCAGAAACTATTTAGCATCTCACCTCTATCACCAATAATTAGATAACAGCCAGGGTTATTGTACTGCTCGATGCCTAAATATATTATGTCAAGATCCACTTCTAGATCAGTCGAAACCTCTCCATTGGGACTCCCCTGCTCCTCAACGAGTTCTCCGTCATCCGAGGATCATGAGCCGTCTCGTATGTGCGCCCGGACTCCGGATCTGGATCCTTGTATATCCAGACCGGATATTCACGACCGTTCTCCCCGCTAGTCCCTTCAGTGAAACCCTCACTCAAAGGAACATCATCTAGCCTCGGGTCTGTCCATCGATGAGAATGCCCGTGTTTGAAGAAGCGAAGCATCGATGTATTAAATTGCCATACGTAGCCCCAGCCGTGGAAGTCATCACCCAGCAGCGCTTCACTGTTGGCGAAGTCGGGGTGATAGCAAGGCCCCACGACGTGAAAATACCCAGGGGTCTCTTGCGGTCGTAGCACGAGGGGGGCGCGCAAACCAAGGAGCACTACTATTATATCACCGGCGCGACTCGCTGCTGGTATGCGAGCGAAGCTACCGCTGCTGGTTCTGCAACACCCGATTGCTGGCTCGACTGGGATGATGGAGCGTAGATACGCGGAGTCGCTTTCTCGCCAGGGGACTTTTGGATCACCGTCGTTGAAAATACCGCTCATCCAGTCTCTTATTCTTGTTCGCCACTCTTGCAAAGATCTCAGCCGCCTTTTGCCGGGAGGGTCAAATCTCTGGTAGTCAAAATCCGACAGGGTTCCTGACATAATCATCATGATGAACCTGTCGAGACATTTGGCTTCAAGAACAAGATCGTTTCCCACAAGATATTGAATCATGTTAATAAATACGTCGAGATGCTCTTTCATTGACCTTGACGAGTTTACCTTTGGCAGGAGGTATGGATTGCAGGACATCTTGTCGCAAAATACTCCTGGAACCTCTAGTATATCAGGTTCCACCACCAGGGCTGAAGTGCAAGACCTCGCAGCTGAGTCGCAACTGAGAGTAAGACAGGCAAGAGGTCTGTCCAGGTCTGCTACCCAGCTTGGCCGTTTGTCCATGTTTCAATAGTTCAAGAACTCCAGTTGCAACCTCTGGTAAATTTGATCCAAACAGATCAAAGTAAAAACCTCCTTGGCAGACTTGGTGTAGTCCACCATCATCCTTTCAGCCCCAGCGGGGTTGAGTAACCCCCGAAGGGCAAAGACTTTATCGCGAAAGTCAGAGCACTGATAATGCTTTTTCATGTCGAGAAGAGGTATGCAACTATAGCCATTCTTGGTCCACAATATTTCGCATGCTATCACCTTGAGAAGAAAGAGGTCCCAGTTATTCCGAAACCTGTCGACATCAACGAACCACTCATCCGAGCGCTCCAGAGAGCACGTATAAGCTACCAAGTACTTCAGCCTGGTCCATAATGTCTCTCTGTCACCTAATCTGACTATAGATGTTTCTTGATTGGCCAAGATAATCTTCTGATAAGTCCAGAGGCGTCGATGCCAGTCCAGAGCTAGGAAGCTCTCTAAAGCGTGCCATTGTTCTCTTCTCAACACTGCAGGATCAGGATCAGATGTTACGGAAGGCCCCGCGGCTGTCGCAGTGTTCAAATTGATGAAGAAAGTGCATCGTATTTCGTCCCAGTGACCAGACTTAACATGTGTTCCCACCTGCCGAAGTGTGTCCATAAAGAGGTCGCTCCAGGATGTCGCTGACCCGAGCCGTACAACGACTCTCAGGGCAAAGGTGTATACAAAATGCATGCGTTGAACCTGAGACGAGCGTTCATCGGGGTCTTTTTGGTTGATGCAGATAGAGTCGCACCAGAGTATTCGTTTCTCAGACAGGTATCGAAGAGAACGCAGCGCTGCAGCCAGATTGGGTCCAATACCAATATTTCCAGACTCCAAGCTTCCAGTTGGTTGCAATTCCTCACTAGTATGTCTCGTCGCAAGTGCAATGTGTTCCAACTGAGATTGATCACCCCAACAGTAAGACAGTGCTTCGAACACTGGGACTTCGGAGTCTTCAGGTGATAACCTTCTATGGACCAGAGTGCCAGAAAGAAGATCTCCTGGTGAACCTGGGCTCAGCTTAAGAATACGAAGTTCTTTGGGACGTAAGGGCTGGTATGCAAAGGGAACCATGGTGCCTTTTTGTGGCTGTGCTTGTAGGATATGAACTGCGTCGAACTGTTAGTATAGCTAGGCTATTGTTTCCTGCTCGTTCTTTAAATTATTCGTCGATGCGAGGCACTTGAATGAAGATAGATCAAGGAAACAGAAGGACGTGGAGAATGTCGAAATCTAAAATGTGCTATCACTACATGATAGGGGAGCTGTCAGCCTAACAGGGCTGTGCACGCACAGTTCCACGACAGTGTTATGCACAGTTCATTCTTTGCGCGCCATTGCGCACTGAGATCTTCAGCGATTGACTACATGGCAGGCAGAGATGGTTTAAAAGTGATTCACAAACAGCACTAGGTCTTAAATAAGGGTAAATCATACAATGAAGCACAGCATAGACAGTCAAAATAAAATATAAGAGGGTAGATTGAAAAGACCGTATCCAGTACTAAGCCCTACCATTTTTGTGCCATCTAGCTCAAGGCAACCAAGACCTCAGGCTCCCCGTTTGTGTAGCTAACGCAGACCTGTCCATTACCATCAGAGGTAACAGTGCCACTTCCAAATACCTTGTCCCAAGTCTTGTTGTTCTTTCCAGTGTTGAAGCAGTACTGTCCTGAGTATCCCTGCCCACGGTTCAAAGTAAGAACAATAAGATCACCGTCCGCACGACTCCAAGCATATGCACTATCCTGAGAGTAAAGATGCTTGTGATCATTTCCACCAAGGCCACCGACTGCTGAGCGAGCCTTGGAGAGACGTGAGATGTGTTGGTAAAGATCCGCGTTGGTGCTGAAGCTGCTTCGCCAGAGATCCTCGCGGTTGGCGGGATCATTGCCGCCAGCGTAGCCTTGCTCTGTTCCGTAGTAGACGATTGGGATGCCTCGGGCGAGGATTACGTATGCTAGGGCGTTCTTGAGGAGGGCTTTATCGTTCTTCTGGCTCAACCAACGAGGGTTATCGTGGTTGTCGATGAAGGTGCCGAGGATAGTGGGGTCGGGGAATTTGTTGCTAATCTCATCGTGCATGGCGACAACATCTGAAGGATCGCCCTTCTGTTGGTAGAAGCGATTCATGGGGTAATACATGGCATAGTTCAAAAGACCAGGCATGACCTGTGCATAACCAGCAAGATAGTCAGGGCCTCCATCCCAGACCTCACCGATGGCGTAAACACCAGCAGCGTCTTGGAAACCAGGCCAGAATGGCTTTTCGACATGCTTGACCGTATCGATGCGGATACCGTCGAAGCTGTACTCGGATACGAGCCACTTGATCCAGTCGTAGAGGACCTGCTTGACGGTGTCGCTGCCGGTGTTGAGGTCGGGAAGACCGGCGATTTCACACTGCTCAATACTGCTCTGGTTGCTGTAGTCGATGTCGCATGGAGTATGGTATGAGCTTTGTTCGTTGAGGGGGGGGGGCTTGTGGTCCGAGATGCCTTTGCCCATGTGGTTTGCGACCACGTCGCACATGACGTACATGTTCTGGAACAGTCAGCATGGGATCACGGAGACAGACCAACAAGGTGGTCACAGCAGAATAGCATAGGAAGAGGAATTTGGCTTACCTTATCATGAGCAGACTGGACAAGACTCTTTAAGTCATCTGCAGTACCATACTTGGAGTTGACCGCATACAGATCTTTGGCCCAGTATCCATGGTATCCTCCATCAGTATCTATCGCCCTCGTCAGCCACCATCTCACAATTTTTTGCAACACTTACTGTCAACGACAGGAGTAATCCAAATAGCATCAAATCCCATGCCCTTGATATAATCAAGCTTCGACTCCAAACCCTTAAAAGTTCCACCACAGTAATCTGCGAGGTTTCCGCATGCACTACCGCCATTATCATCAGCGCTGCGCGCGACACGATCAGTAAGTGCGAAATAGATGTTTCGCGACTTCCAAGCGTTTGCATCCGCTGCGTGTGCAAGCGGGCTGATGCTAGCGACGATGGTCGCAAGGAGAGAGAACTTCATGCTGAACGGTGAATGAGAAGGGAGAAGCTTGAGCGTGCTGATGAATCTCAAGGCATGGCGGGACAAAGCCCTTTTATCGTAATATTGTGAATGATTTAAGACAAGACGAATAGTATGTTTCGGATGAGAAGGCTTTAATTACAGTGTTAGAGCATTGTTCAGCTATAGCACCAAGGACCAAAGGATTCGTTAACAGTGGGTTAACAGCCGCCCCGAAGCCCAAAAACCTCCGGAGCTGACTTCTCGCGTGTGATTGGGTGCGCCTGCGGGGTCATGTCATTAAACGTTATAGTGCACGAGCGTTTGAGGTTGAGACGGTAGCTCCAATGGTGATCATCGTGACAGGGGTACACCAGATGACCTCTTTAACTTGGTATCGGCCCGAAACTCGATCTCCTTGGTGTCGTGTCACGTTGACAGGCGGAGTTTCCGCGTGTTCCCTGCGCTTACATGCACCACGTTGTCTGTCTAACTTCTCTGCATCATCATCGATCAAGTGGTTCACCTCCCTATTCCATCACGGAGCTTTTTCAGCGTCACACTGACTAGCACCAACTAGGTAACAGTTCCTGTTGTTCGTTTGGAAAAATATCTTGATAGCCTTCAGCACTTTTACCGTTTTAGCATTGTTTCCCGTTTATTCGGGCCGCCCCCGCAAGCGTGAGTGGACTTGCAGATGTCTAGCATACATCCTCGGCTCTCAACCCCGGATTTCTGCATGTGTAGCATCCCTCTTTGAGCCTATGATTTCGTTGACTAATAATGCCCTACCGGCAGTTTTCGGTCCTACTCTCTTGATCTCACTAAGCCAAGAATGTTTCTCCGTGGTGGGATTAATCTCGACTTCTTCTTTCGTATCTTACCCTATCAGTATGATGGGCATTGCGGATGATATATCATTGGGCATTCAGCTGGTGATTGCTTCATCACCGCCGGTGAAGAGCCGAGCCTTGGATGAACTGACATCAGATGCTGATTTTAGTCATTGCATGAGTATCGTGAAAAGCTTTTTTCTAGAGGTGCTGGGTCCATATGTGGTGTTTATGCTGTCGATCGCCTTGCTCGATTGCCGAGGTTACCTCCCAAACCCAACACTATGGCCGTGCGACGTTGCAATGCAGCTCATTCATGCTGCAAGCGAACTTGCTCACTGCTTCCGGGAAGCATGAAGAGCGGTGTATTCTGACCGACTGACATCAAGATTCAGTCTATTCGGCTTTGAGGCCATCGGTGGCTATCCGCTGGCCCGATGAAGATGTGAAGGCACAGTTATGAGTTCGGTGCTATTCATATCATTGCTGGTCATTGACGACATCAGAATAGTACAAGGTCTTTTCCTGTTTGCTTGGCGAACAAGTCCCATCTCATATCCCCGCCATTCTTCCAATAATCCCTCATGAACTCGAGGACGTTTTCGTAGCTGCCCAATCCACGTGCAGTCATGCTCTCCATCGTCTCCCCGACAATAGTACGTTCGGCATGAGTCGTTGAGTCGCAGCCTGCTGCAAGAAGTGGCCACAAGAGTTGAGCGTGAACAGGAGACTGTTTGTCGATGTTCTGTAATGAGTTGATGATCGATTTCACTGCTGTTTGAACTTTGGGATTGTCCTTAGGTAGTTCGTCAACCCGTCTGTATAGACATAGTAGTGTTGCATCAGTGAACAGTCTGTGGGTTGTTTCTAGTTCTGTCAGGAGCACCACGTCTGTTACTGTTGAAGCAGTCTTTTTCCGAAGCTCGATCAATCGAAGTTCAAGTTCGTGAGAATATGTACTGCGTGCTAGATCATTTCCATACAATTCGCCACTTGCATCGACGTTCATGTAACGTGGCTCAGATAGCTCGCAAACCATATTGAGAGTAATCACCAGCTCTCGAGAAAAGCCAGAAGTGAGATCGATGCGCCCTAAATCAGGTATACATGTCAAAAGGTAGTCCCAGTCGATGAACCCCTTTGTCTGCCGCGAAGGTAAGGGCAGGCCGGAAAGTCTGTTCATCAGAAGGAGATGTACGAGCCACTTGAGACTCATCCACCATAAAGGATCCAGACTATACTTCGATTTATCACGTTGAACGATATGAAGAGCCCCATTGAGATGCTTCCGAAAGGTCGTAGTATCCCCTGCGCAGACACATGTCGTAGCCAGCATTAACGTCGTCGGCAGTATAGTCACTCCAAAGTCGCCGAATCCTGGTGTAGTAATTGCTTCTCGGAGGTTTCCCAAACACTCCACAGTCGCCGATATTGCTGCACTCTTCGATTCTGGGTTTCGCGCCATCCTGAAGAGTTGGCTGCTGCTGGCGGCGATCATTGCCCCCATTATGCAAGGGCTGAGATCAGCGGCTGGTAGAATCAAGCTTAGAGCCATGTCCGGTTGTAGAGGCCAGTATACTGTTGCTGTATGGGCTACAAAGTGCTGGAAGTAGATCCGCCGAGGATCAGACCGGAGTGGAGGGCTGGACGGAAGAGAGAGGGAGATGCTGAGCCTTGGTGGACTCACTGTATGAAAGGAAAACAGGAATAGAGAAGAATCATCTAGAATTGGTGATGAAAGAAAGTTGCTCTCGAATGTGTCGGATGTATCGGTATAAGAGATTAGTTGGTTAGAATCGATAAGTGAGCTTGGTGCCAGAGACACTTGTTGTTCACCGGCCGTCTCATCGGTTGAAGATGGCTGTGTAGTGATCTGTGAGAGTGTGACTGAGTGAGTATGTATTCAATTAAATCATTTCAGTTGAAGGTAAATGAACCATACCTGAGCATTATTAGCTGATTTCCGTTTCGTCACTCTGAAGTTCTTGACGCTCAACTCATATGAGCATAGGTGAGGGTACTTGTAGCATCGTGAACATGACGGCCTCTTCTCGTCGCACTTGTTCGATGTCAATATAAATAAGCTATGAGAGACGATGGCAAGCATACCTTTGCCTTCTTCCTCTTGCACTCAGTGCATCCTGCACGTCGTCTTTGGGACGGCTCCATTGCGTCACACACTTAGTATGTAAGAAGGGAGACAAAATTAATGAGAATTGTGCTTGAGATGTGAGTCGGAGCTATGTTCGGGGCGATAGTGTGAGATTCTTGACAGTTTCTCATCATAAGGATGGGAATTGATGTGAGACAAAGTGAGAGGAGTGAATATGAATGGACCCCGCATATCGATAGGCAGACAGGGTTGAAAAATCGGCAAATGCCCAACAGCCAATTACAGTCCACCTTGACCTCCTTGCCGTGACGCGATCAATCTTTGGCGTCGGCTTCAAACACGCGACTAACCCGTCAAAAGCATGACTGACCTCGTCAATTGACGACACACACTAATGAAAACTCCATTATGCTCCGCCACCCCATAAGCACAAGTCCTGCACCATGTTAAACGCGTCACAATGCCAATCAACCCAGAGATCTTCGCTATCGGCCAAGAAGCCCTTGAACAATGGAATGCCAACAAACTCTACGTCCTCCGCACGCCCCTCGTCCCAGCCAAAGTCGCCAGTAGAAAGTACGGTTCAAAACTTTGGTTCAAACTTGATCACACTCAGTTCACTGGTTCTTACCACTTCCGAGGTGCCATAGCAAGAATGAAGGACAATCCTACCAAAAAGCCATTCGTGACGGCGTCGACGGGGAATCATGCCATGGGCGCTGCTCTTGCGGCGCATGCATTAGGAACCAAAGTCACTATTGTCATGTCAACGACAGTTGAGAAACATCTACTTGACAAGGTGATGCAGTACGGTCCTGAGATTGTGCAGCATGGACATGATCTCAACGAAGCGAGGTCCTATGCAAAAGATCTTGCTAAAAGATCAGGCCATATATATTTCTCACCCTGCGACGAGATGATGGTTCTCGCCGGTCTAGGCACCGTCTGCGTCGAAGTCCTCCAGCAATTCGAAGCCTACGAGAAGGATATCCACCATATCTTCGCGCCCATGAGTGACATTGCACTCATAAGCGCCATAGGTTGCTTCGCCACAGATGCAAAAAGGCAAGCTGGCGATCTAAGACCCAAAGTCAAAGTCTGGGGCGTTACAGCGCTGAACTCAATGACACTTGCAGCTTCACTGTCTGCTGGATTTCCCATCGAGACGGAAACATCGCCTACGCTTGCTGCGTGCGAATCAGAAAATGATGTTGTACGGCATGGGATTGACTTTCGGTCGGCGAGGGCGACGGTTAATCATGTTGTTACGTGTACAGAGGCGGAGATCTTGATGGCGTTGAGACAGCTTCATTTGCAGGAGAAGCAGTATGTTGATGGGTTTTCGGCATTGGGGCTTGCTGGGTTTAATAAGGTTGCGGACAAGGTTAAACATGAGATAAGTACGGTTATCCTGTGTAGTGGGAACTACGATAGGGATAGGATGAGGAAGCTGGTTTATGGTTCGTGATAATTTGCGAAGCATACATTTCACATCGTCAAATTGATTTCTTCTGATGATTTCTGCTCGTGTCATTTCGGCTTATGTTAGGTCGTGCTATATATCAACGCTCTCTGCCAATTCCTCCCATTCACGGCAAATCTCCAGCGTTTCTTCACACTTGGTCTTTACTCTTGACCAACTATCCGACCCCAAGGGTACCCTTAAAGGCACTTTCCTTCCCTCTGCCATGCCGGTGCCCTTGACTAGCTCAATCATCCTCGCAACAGCCTCCTCAGGATCTCCAGGTGAACTTTCTGTCAAAGTTGCCTCAGCCTGTCGAACCGCTTCGTTGAACTGAGCATACTCTGGAACACGAGCCTCGACGTGCTGGATCTTGTTGAAAACTGGATTGCGGCAGTATCCTGGCTCGACGATAAGGACCTTTAGGCCTGGAGCGAAGATGGCGAGTTCTTTGGATAGACACTCGACAGCGCCTGAACTTGTCAGTGAGTGAGAGATGGAAGAGTGGACGAGGCCTACCTTCTAGGGCAAATTTGCTGGCGCAGTATCCTGATGCACTGGGGTCAGCGTGCCAGCCAGCTTGGGATCAGACGAAGAGCAAAGTTCCAGATCCCTTCTCTCTCAAGTACGGCAAGACGGCGCGGCTGATGTTCATGGGTCCGTGAAAGTTGACCTGAAAAGACTTTTCCATATCGTCCTGACTTCTATCATCAGCTACAATCAATCTAATTCACAAACCATAATACTCATGTCAGCTCCTCCACTGCCCCACTGAGGATATACCCCGCGTTGTTGACGACAACATCGATTCCATCGTAGATACTCCAAGCCTCGTCGATCTTAGACTTGATGACCTCAGGAGAGGACAATACATCAAGATCTAGGATAGCTGCGCCAGTTTCTTTGAGATGTGAGAGCTTCGCATCGGCTTTGCGGCCAGTGGCTATGATATTATCGCCTGTAGATCGAAGTTGACGAGTGAGGGCTTCGCCGAACCCACTGGAGCAGCCGGTGATGAACCAAGTCAACCCCATGATGGAAGAATTTTATATCTTTGGCTTTCCAAGGTTCGTAGAGAAGTCTGAAGATGAGAGGCGTAAAAATCACTTTTTATACTTGCGGTGAGAATCAGATTCGGGTTTTCTGTGGTGGATTGAGTCAGCATCAGTGGGACCAGTCTGACAGCTAACGTTTGCTTGGAAGGGACATCTAGCTTAGAGATGATCTGATTTCTGATTTTAATTTGATAATGATGAACTATCCAATGATAAATGGCCCGATCCCAGCATGTTCAAGTGATAGTGACATACGGGAGCCAAGAGACAAGTATCCGTCATTCTTATACGTCCTCTTTACTACATATTTCCCGTAAACCAAATCGATGGCATCACCATGGATTTACACCTTGAACTCCAATAACCTTCCCAACATCTTCATCCTTCTCACCCTTAACAACGCGCGCGATTCGTTTCCCTCCTTCCGCCGGCTCAGCTGCTCCTCGCTGCTTGAGAGACTCGACATCACTCGTAAAGTTCGTCGCACACAACCCCGGATCCACCCCAAATACGAAGAAACCCTCTGACTTAAGCCGAATTTTATACATCGTCATGAGCATGTTCAGCCCAGCCTTACTAGTCCGGTATTCTACCGCACCAGCGCTATGAAGCGGCGATTTAGGGTTGGACGCAAGGGTGATGGATCCAGTGCTTGAAGTGACAAAGATGAGACGAGGAGGTTTATGCTCCGACTTGCGAAGAAGAGGGAGAAACGCCTCGGTGACGCTTAGTGCACCAACGAGGTTCGTTTCGAGAACCCTGCGGAAAGCTTCGCGCGTTGGGGGGCGAGCCATTGAGATGATACCAGCGTTGTTGACCAGAATATCCAATCTGCCCCATTCAGAGGCTAGAGTCTGAGCAGCGGCATCGACGGAGTTATCATCTGTAACGTCAAGCTGAATGCTGGAGACTGTTCCTTTGATGTCGTCGAGTGACTGGAGTGACCGTGCTGCTATCTCCCCCTTGGCTTCATCTCGACTTCCAATGATGACATGGTATTTGACCGAAGAAAGGACCAGGTTCTTGGCGGTTTCGAAGCCGACGCCTTGATTGGCGCCTAGTTGGGTATCTCAATGGAGAGTCTGTGTATCTTTGTGTGCGGCAACTCACCGGTAATAAGGACCAGCTGCTTGTACTTAGACATACTGCGTATGGTTCATGAGCTGTGGTGGCAAACTCTTTAATATGAAGGGAAGAATTCGCAAAGTGCAGTGGCATATGTAGCAAACGCGTTGTGCCGTCTGTTCATGTCGCTACTGGCGGACTTAAGGCAAGGTCTAGGTTAAAATCCGTCCACGGGCATCTTGTATCGGAACGCTCGGAGATACCTCCACGGAGATATTAATGCAAGCTCATTGGCCAACCGCATCTTTTTTCTCTGGGTTCAGTTTCTTCAGTATTCATTGAGGCTAGGTTTATCTCATTCTTTCGTCCTACGCAATCAGAGTCGGTTGCCGCCCCCAACCCGAATTCAAGCCACCATGTTGATGCATTGCATATAAGTAACCTCGCCAGACGATCCCTGGATGGGAATTGGACGACCATGTAAGGAGGGAGATGTCAAATTGGCGGGAACTCGTGGTGCTTCAGACTACCTGAACTTTGTGTATGGAGCGCAAGCCTGCCAGCCTTCGACTAGCATCGCTAGCTAAACCAACACCTCAACAGGGCTCCTTGAATTATATATTATACGACTGGGCTTTTTTGTTGCATAAATCATTTGTATATTTCAGTCCGTCCTACTTACAGAGTGTGGCAAGGCGTAAACCATCAAGTCTAGAATTGGGTACAACTATATCACGCAAAAGACGAAGCTCCCCTACATTCAAGCTAGGATGCCTTAACACTGCGACAGTGACTGTCCACTATCTAGCCTCAAAATCTGGCTTGTCGTAGCGTATTCGTTGCAGGAAACCTGAATTTGACATTACAAGGGATGTCCAGCGGCTCGGCTTTCATCCGTTGAAAGGTCGTACCAACAACCAAATCCTAGCGTGCCTAGCCAACATGCAAACCCCCTCACCATTAGATGTAGTCCTGTCAAGATGGAGAGGCAAAACTCGCCGCCCACGATTCTCATTGACTCTCTCCCAAAGGGTTCTAGTGTTACATTCAAAGACTCTACTTTCTTCATACGTAATGGACTTGGGGCATCTTTCCCTTCTACTGATCAAGTCCGAGCCAAGAGCGAAGCTAGCGACCACGCCCTTCATAGAAAGAATACTATTATCTTCGAGTCACTTGGCTTAGTTGTCAAATTTCGTAAAGAACCCCGAGTCACCATTGCGAAAGGTCAGTGTCTTTGGTGGTTACGTCGACCTCTTCCTAGCGTGTGTTCCTGTGTCCGGAACATACGGCTGGACGAAAGATGCAGGAGAAGTCTTCTTGTACATGCAGTTGGTCAACGGTATGACTTTGGAGAAGAGCTGGGATTCCCTGAGTAAGGATAAAGCTGAGGTTGGCGAACAACTACGAGATGTGGTCGTTGGGCTACGTCGGGTGAAGCGCGATCCAGAGAACAGGTTTCTTGGTAGGTGAGAGCCCGACTTCCATGAGAATTATGATGTTGATCAGCAATAGAACAAATCAACCGCGGGCCACTACAAGATGTTGTATTCGCCGACGGAATCCGACCAAGATCAGGACCGTTCCATTTGTGGGGGAATTCCATGACTGGTTTCCTTTCATGATAAGACGACAAGGCGCAAGTTGTCCCCAATGGGAAGGTTATAAGCTTGAGGATGTATCTGAACCATATGGTTAATTACTGCCTGGGGATCCTGGAGCTGTGTTCACTCATGCTGACCTTCACCGAAGTAACATAATGGTCTCATAAGGCTCGCTCTGCCGTATTGTCACTGTAATAGATTGGCATCAGTCAGGCTGGTATCCCGATTACTGGGAGTTTTACAAAGCTGAGTATACCAATCACTGGGAGTCCGAGTGGGTGCAGGAATGCATCCCGATGTTCTTGAACAAACCGAGAGAACCTTTTCTTGACGGGACTGACAGCTACGCAGCTAAGTTCTGTCTGCTGATTTAAGCTCTCAGCCACAAGTATCAACTGCAAATAATACATCTAACTCACAACTTGAACATTATACCATAATGACTAACCAATTGCTACAGCCAAAGGCTGAGACGGCTACGCAGCCTCATGGGGTTTTATATAGCCTCGACAACAATCATTACCAGAAAGCGAGGTGTTATTCGAGATTGTAAACGATCTCGCCAGAAAGCTAATGGTGCCGCACTTCTCGGAGGTTCAGAGAACAGTACTCAATGCAACTGGCAAAAAAGAAATCACAGTCTTTACATCATCCTTAGAGGGCAAAAAACATACAACAGCGGGGATTCGCTGGTCGTCACCGACCCAACTACTAATCCGCCCCTTACAGGCTTGACGATGGGAGAGCAGACGGGATCCCGTATTTTCCTATAGGTATGGTCGTATGTGCTTGGTCGAGGTCGAAATTTAGTACAATTGCAGATGCGGACGAAGCGTTATGTCCTTCCTTGTTCCAACGCCTTGACATCTCGCGAGTCAGATATACATTTCAAGTTTAGTTAAAGCGTTAGTCAGTGGCTGACATGAAAGATATAGAGTGGAGTACTTTTGTAAATTCCCTTATCTATTATGTCTTTTTTGATCCTATGGAGAAGTGGACTAGAGATTCTCTCTTTATACGCATGCGGTGCAAGATTTGAGATGGTGGATTTTGAGTAAACGGCCGAGGTCCCGTCAAAAAGTAGGTCAAGTTTTGAACGAAGTGTGGAAGCGGGTAGTCTACTGAATGGTGTAAAAATAGGTCAAGGCGATTTTGCATGTTCATAGCATGAGTCAAGTATTGGTCTTGGCATTCAAATTGAGTCGGTGGACAATTCGTGTTGGGGTCGCAACCTGGGTAGCGCTATTTCTTGTGGGTTCACATCTGGTTTCTCTCAAACCCTGACTAACCACTCACTAACACAATCAGGCAACTTAAATTGGCTACGCCTTACTGGGTCTGTGCTACTCGGTCGAAAAAAAACCGAAGACCAGGCCCTCTTGGTTCCCGGGAACGTCTCCATCGCGAATCTAAGCACTATCTCAACCTCGAGTATTGTCAATGCATCTAGTTCAACCAAGAGCGAAGAGTACGCGGCAAACAGCTACGGGATTGTCCCTGGCTTTAAACGAAGGGGTTCCCGATGATATTCTTTCCCCCGGGACTTTGTTCTTTGCAGACAATAAGTTTCTGTTTTGTGACGGCGGGTCTTGTGCCTATGTCTTTCGCGAGACGAATACGCTTAGTTTAGATAATCCGCAAAGGGCTCCTGTCTCAGCGGTCACGGACAGGAAGGTGAATATCACAACGCATTGCGACGCGTTGAAGGTCCGTCAAGGGGGCAATGGAACCGGGGAGCTGATTACCGTCGACAATGGGAGCAGAGAAACAAACATCACATAACCTAGAACGGAGGTTCTTGGTGAGAAAGTTTGCATGACATCTGCCTCTCGGAACTGCGGCAGAGACTGCAACATTGTTTCGGTGTTTGAACCATCGTCGACAGATCCGTGGCTTTACAATTGCACTGTCAAAATAAGCCCCGTTGAAAACGCCAAGAGGCCAGAGCACGAAGTTGGCGATAGACTGATGCGCTTAGTAACATCGGCGATAGCCCTAGGAGGCTCCGACGGCCTAAACGACACCCGATCGAATAGCTACCCCGCTGCATCTGTGTTCGGCATACCACTCAATGGCTCAACGGAACAAGTAGAATACCTTTTATCACGCTTTGCAACAGGTGTGCTGGCAGCTGTCATCGAATCAAACACAGATATTGTACTCGCCGGCCAAATGCCTACGATCGGACAGAAACTCAACGTCTCGCACTGGGAGATCATCACCTTGATCTTATGGATCACGGCGTTTCTTCAGTTGTTAGTGGCTGTTGTGGCGACCAAGGTGTCAGAACGCGTTGTGGTGCTAGAAGGTGATTCCCTTTCCAAGGCTAGAGTCTTGAGAGGCATGGTTGAGGAAGACATGATGGATGGGGAGATGGGAGACAATGCGGGAGGGAAGGGAAAGCGTTTATGGATTTACAGGAATAGACATGTTGGTGACGGGTTGTATGATTTGTACATGGAGAAGGTTAAAGCGTAGTATGCTGTTTTATGTCTCAAGTTGATATTGGCGTCTTACATAATGAGCATTCAATGATCCCAACTTTTTCTTAATTTGCAGCACGGAGCAATGTTGTCTAATCCTTGTATCCCCTCATCTTAGTTTTAGGCCCTGTGTCTATCATTAAATGTCCTATGCCTCAGTTTTCTTGTGATATTAGTATTAATATAGGGTAGCTTCTATAGGCACGGCTCGACCTTGATTGATTAGTGTCTTAACGAACTTCATTTGGTATCGGTTGGCGGGTTTAGCTCAGTTGGGAGAGCGTCAGACTGAAGTCAAACTTCAATCAATTGATATCTGAAGGTCATGTGTTCGATCCACATAAACCGCAAGTTGAACTTTTTGTAACTTCTCTCTTTTACTATTTTCTTTTTACTTGAAAAGTTAAGCGCCGACCGCTTCCGTGCTACTCTTTTATTTCTCTGGGTCAGCCAGCGTTCCTTTCTCATTTCACCTACCTGCTTTCCTTTACAAGTTATCCCCGACTCCTCCGTCTCAATCCTATTATGAACCTTCGTGACATTTCATAGAGGTTCGAGGCTTTCGTATTTGGCACGCAGTTTCTTCCAAAGCTCGTGGCTTATGAAAAAATATTTAGCCTTTCGTGAATGACATAAAAGGGACCCGTGTCTACCTGGTTCCCTGCTATACTTTTCAGTCCTTTCTCAATACTCCTTCGAGTCACCCAACACGTACTACCGTCACGTACTCAGGCGAACATCACATTCTACCTAATTATGGAGAGTTCCGAAGTACCACCCGCAAACGAAGGCTTGTCAACGTTTACGTGCTTTTCACGTCTTCCTCCTGAGTTGCGCGAAATGATATGGGAGTGCCTGATCTCTGTGCAGCGATACCTGAGGATAGAAGGCCGCTGGGGAAAGCCAGCCACGATTGGGCCTTTCTCAATCTCTGAGGGAATGAATCTCTCTCGAGTTTGCTCTGAGAGTCGAAAAGTCTTTTCTTGTATCATCGCGTGTCAGATCGCTGAAGATGGTGATGGGACTTCCATCAATCGACATTTCAGCACTGTTCTTATGACAATACTTAATGCACCCTCACTGGAGATCCTTTCTTCCGTAACAACTGATATCGATTGTATTGCTATACCACGGCACATTAGAGGCGAGGTGCAAAAGCTCTATCTAGCTCTGAAGAAGAGGGTAGCTGCCGGTAGTCGCCAGATAGAGGTCATCTACACTGGGATATCATGTGAACTTTGGGACCAGTGGCGACCATCAGGGAATCACCTCATGACACCACTCGCTGATTTCAAAACCACGACCGGAGACGATGCTTTATCAGGCCCGGGCTACGGTACTAAGTTCGTTGTTCTATACAACGGATCGTCCGGGGCAGAAAGGAGGTTCCTACACTGTGAGTATATTGACTATGTTTATGATCAGGCTGCAGTAGAGCTATGCTCGACTTGGAGGAGACTTGCTTGGAAGGACGGAGTCGCCGCGCCGGTGATAAAACCAGGCTTCATCTTACTCCGCGATCGCTTAGTGTAGAATTAAATGCCTAAGTATCCCTGAAAGCTCCTGTAAGGGTATAGGTTTAAAATCTATAAAAGTTAGCTTCTCCTAAGAAGAGTAACCTTAAGAATCTTAATTAATTAAGTATTAATATATTTAACATTAAGTAATTATTTTGTATAATTACTTTAATTAAATAAAACTATGTAAAGACTAAAACATTATATTTTAATGAATTATTATGTGTAAACTTAGGAAGTAGTAAATATAGTTATATATTTATAACTTATATTTAATCTAGCTTTAGTTTTAATACATAATATATAATTTATTATAGGAGAATTAGAGTATTTAATTGGATGATGTTATACTCTAGGCAACTTAATAGAATCCCTACTTATTGAGATAGATAAAAGCGTAAGTTAATTCATACCTAATTCCTTCTTGATCCGTGTAGCTACAGAACACTGAGTTGACTTATAGCGAAATAAAGCAGCCCTGGTGAAGACTAACGGTCCATCAAACCGCTTGGTTTTTCTCCGCGAAAAGCTACCTAATGTTTCATTGGATTGACTGGGTCTAAACCATATCGATAGGAGCTGGCAGAAATATGATGCTGGTGGAGAGCTTTTGGCGCAAAAAGAATAGTTAATGGAGAAAGAGACCAACTCCAAAAGAAGGAAGCCGGTAATGCCACGATACGTGTTCTACTATACTGCTTATGTGATGAGTGACAGAAATATCCAGTTTATCGAATTAGTAAACGGACTCGAAAGTTGTACATGGTTGGAAAACGTAATAGCACGGCATCAATACATGGCGCTCAGAATGTTGATTCTGGTGCTATATTGCCTGTCAATGTTCGATGTGATAACTGTCTGAAGGGTTATGGGGATGCCTGTTGAATCGAGAGAAACGGAAGCACTTAAGGACAATAGTTGGTATCATGTTAGTATGCGTCTGCTCTCCTCAACCCATCAACGCATTAGATGACCTACACTTCATTAGAAGCTCGGCTCTTGAAGAGCATGTTTGAAGCCTAGAACAGATCTACGATCTTAGATCAAGCCATTTGCGGCCAAGTCTCACTATAACCGGCCCAGAAGCCACATTCCAGGTCCAACAATCGCCCCCAGCACGGAATTCCGGGAGCCCCCTATATCTCTCTTAAAATCACCAGTAAGAACCTTCTAAATCCAGTGCTGATCCGAAAATTAAGGGCCCGCTATTTGCTTCCGTTACTGCCCTGTTTCGAGACCTTTAGTGCTTATATACAATGGATACCAGAAATGAAGCATAACAATCTTTATTCCTTTACAAAAGTCCCAAACAGACTAAAATCCTAAGAGAGTAAATACAAATCACTTAGCCACAGAGGCTCGGCCCGCTAGAAATGAACAGGACTAAGCTCTGATACTTGCAATGCTGTCTGGTATGTTGGAAAATCCAAGTCTACAGGGGACCCCTGGAATGCCTAGCCTTAATATCCACTGCTAGACCAGGACCGACATAAGCCATTCCTCTCAGTACGGTCTAGACGGGAATCCTACAATCCTTCGAAGTCATGGGTTTGGTATATAATAAGCGTGCCAAGTCGCGATGGACTCCGGCCAAGATATCTCTTAAACTTCACCATGCATATCGCTTTCTACGTCTCTGTCGCATTTACCGTGCTTGGCCTCACGGCTGCCTCGCCAAAGGGATGCGCTACCAAGCGATCCCCTGAGCCACAGATGGAGAACGGTCATTACATCGTCGACCGCGCGACAAAGTTCGCCAACAAGAAGGTCTGGACTTTCAATGGAAAAAGTCTTCCAGAAGGTCTTTACTCGAGCGATTACCAAGTTGGGAAGACCCATGTTTTCACACCATCGGGTGTGAAAGTCCGTAATGGATACCTTGAGTTGACGGTCCCTGGTGGGCAAAAGTCGAAGCCCTACAGGGCTGCTGAGGTTGCGACTGAGATTGAGAACATCAAGTACGCTTCTGTCCGAACGACAGCTATTCTTAGTGAACCTGCAGGTGTTTGCAACGGTACGTTTATCCCGCCATCTGAATTATTGATATATTCATGTTTTCAGGAATGTTCTTCTACCAATCCGACAGCCAAGAGACTGACATCGAGTGGCTCTCCGACCCCAAGTCAGAGTCCAACTACGACGGTATTCGTAGACTATGGTTCACGAACCAAGACAACAACGGCGACGGCGAGCCTACTAATAAGCCTGTCCTTCCTCCTGCGAACCCTACAACCACTGAGCACGAGTACCGAATTGACTGGACCAAGGGTCTTGTTCAGTTTTACGTTGATGGCGTCAAGCAGTGGTCTACCGAGAAGGATGTTCCTAATGTTCCTGGGCCTTGGATCTGGAATAACTGGTCTAATGGTGATAAGGGCTGGAGTGCTGGACCTCCCAAGCAGAATGCTGTATTCAAGATTAAGAAGATTGAGATGTACTACAACACTGCTTAGAGGGTGTTTGGATAGATGCTGGGTGGGTGAAGCGGTCTGGGTCCTGTAGAATATTTGCATTTCGGTTGGTTGCATTGGATTGAAGAAAATAACACAATAGAGTAACGATATAATTCTGTCTGGGGAAAACCAACCGTCCCTTCATTTATTGCCCTTCCCCTCACCTCGATGATCAGCAAGCTCGATGCCTCAATGGCTTTTGAATCGGAATTTAGTTCTGAAGAGGTATATCGTCTCAGTATTTGATGCATCTTAGTCCTGAGCTATGTATAAGTCGAACTCAGCCGATCATTGAAAGTCTGATAGATGAAGGTTCCGTTGTTGATACAATTCCGATATACTCTCAATCTCTCCAATCCCCATGGCCTACCAAGGTCCATAGAGTTGCTGTCATCGCTTGTAGGGCAGGACGAAAAAGATTTATTCTTAGACTTTTCAGGGGAGAAGCGAGCGGTGCATTACTTGTCACAATAAGGTACCCAGGATTACGCCGTTTCATTATCAACCTTTCAGTAAATGACATAAACGTCAAGAATTATTCAAGAATTATTCAAGAATCTCCACCTCGCAAAGTCCAAGTATCAAAACGAGACACTATTCCGCCGCCGGGCTACTCTCCTTCGGCCTCTCAGGCTTCTGCCCATAAACACTAAACCTACACATCATTAGCATCCCAACCCACCCATTCACACAAAACATAGCATCAAACTTACACATGACCAAAAGCCTGCGCCTTAGGATTCATAAGAACCTTTCTCATGTCCGCCGCAAACAGCTGCATCTCCTCAGGCGACCACTTAAGAATCTCACAGAGCGGCAACTTGACGAAACCATCGAGGGCCTGGCTGAACGAGAGTCCCACGAAAGTTCCGAGCTCTTTCTTCTTCTTTTCCTTTGGCCAGCGCCCAACGGGGATTTTGTGCGTTTGAGGGGTTACGGATACGAAGCCGGCGTCTTTGGCGAGGGTTGAGAGCTTGCTGTTGGAGAAGTCGAATGTGCAGCCGATTGTTTCGCCGACTTGGGTGAAGATCTTTGCCCAGCGAGTGAAGATACTTAGTTTGTTAGAATGGTGGTAAATAGGAAGGGGAGGGGTACGTACTGCTCGTCGTCGACTTTGATCTCTGGGTTTTGAGACAGCATTTGAAGATCAGGTTCGATATGCTGGAACCAACCACCTGGCTTAAGAGCCTTGTACATCTGACCATACAATCTATCCCAATCACCAATAGTACCCTGAAGATATCGAATGTGGATGAAATCAAAAGACTCGGGTTCAAAGGTCCATTCGAGTTGAGCATCATCGATCTGAAACTCAACGTTTGGAGGCACGAAGCTTGGTTGGGTCGGAGTGATATCTGTAGCAATAACGCTGGCCGATGGGTATTCGTCTGCTACGTTGATAGCCCAGATGCCAGTTCCTGTACCGATGTCCAAGATTTTCTAGACCGCGTGAGGATGAGAGTTTATGGTGATGAAGAGACGTACCTGAGGGTTATCGCCGATGGGAGCAAGGAAGAGTTTGTCGTCGAGCATCAATGTCAACCAATGATGGCTATAGTAGTTGGTAAACACGTATACTCAAAGCGGTTGGTGATAAACTTACATGAGATCGAGTGCTTCGAGTTGCTCCTCGTCATTGGGGGCCCTGTTCATTAGCGACGCTTGCTCTTGATACGAGATATCTTACCAGTGCTTTCCATATTTGGGGTTGGCATAAGTCCTCCCCTGAAAGTACTTATTTTCAAAGATACTCGACGTAATGGAGGCAGTGGACTCGGTTTCACTATCCCGTCAGCTCAATCCCAACAAACACATCCATGAATATACCTATCAGCACTAAAGTTGCTCTCCGTGTCGTTCCCCACATCCAACTCAGGTTCCTACCAAGATTAGCACTCGTCGATCAAATCACAGTATGTAAATAACATACAGCTTCAATTTGAGCCGCCATCTTTTCTTTAATGTCTTGTACAAAGAGATGAAATAAACTCACGCGTGCGGGGTCGGTGGTATCTTTTATTTGTTTTTAGGCTTGGAGGGTTACATGACATGACATGTCGAATAGCTTCTGTGCCGCAGGCGCTGAAATGCATGAACGGAGGACGCTATCCACTGTTGGGAAAGTAATAGGTGGGGCTAGTTCCATTGCAGATGGGGGTTGTTTATCTCTGTTTTATCTGTTGGAAAGGTATTATGCAGGTAATCGTGGATTGGCGAGTACTACATACATCTGTAACGCCCATCACCATATTCTGGAACATCTCGAGACGTTTCTACATCTCGAAAGATGATTAAGAAATGGTTAATTAAGAAGCTGTTATCTCTTGTCTCTTCTCTAGCTTGCGGGGGCCAGCTACGCTAATGCGACCACGGCTTGACAAGACCCTTGTTCCGGGCGTCTTCACAAGCTTTTTCAACTGTGGCATGCTTGGTTATTGGTTGTGAAAGATCTTGAACCTTTTGAGGCTGGGAGGGTCATTGTAACGTGTTCACCTGCTGGCCACTCATGCTGTCGTGATGCGATTGGAGGCGCTGGACATTACACCAGCTGCATGTACGCCATGAAACGTTGGAGATGGTTTGCAGATATACGACAATAAGACGGTGCACAATTCATACGCTTTTACCAAGTGACTTCAGTGGTACTAAAGCTATAATTAAAGGCTAAAAGCGAACAAAATCACTCCAGTAATTCCAGTCCAGCAGATCATCTCCAACATTAAAATCCCATGCATCGAGTGCACTCCCCGCCATCTCAGCATCACCCTGCCCAATACGTCTCTTACTCCAAAGCAATTCAATACAAGGCGGTGCAGTCTCACCCTCAGGTAACGCCTTCCGCCTCGCCTCCCAAGCTTCCAACGTCAAGTTCCCAAAAGCAGTGTATAACGAATTATCAACACTATCCACAAGTTCAGGGTGATCAGTATACAAACTATCTACCAGTTTCCAAGCAAGATTGATTCTTGGTCCTGAATGTCGTCGGCGGAGTTCGCTGATGACATAGATCCAAGCGTCGATTTGGTAAAGTGATGTTAGATGGGTAAACATCTGAGATGAGAATTTACTCTCAAAACCGACGTTGACCAGTTCCAAGAATGACAGCGCTGCGTTGAAGAGAATATCACTATCCCCTTTCGTCATGTAAACATCCGCATCACCGGGTGCTGCTCTAGCTCTTGGGTGATGTAACCTAAAGCGCATTCTCGCAATAGCCAGTTTGGCCATTGCATACGTCAGGTCATGAAAAGGAACCGCTCTATCAAGCTTGACGAGATATTTCTCTGTGTATATAGCTTCAAGCTCGTTGATGGCTTCGTCTTCAGCCTTGGTCGATCCTCCAGGCCTTCCGAAGCCGGGAGCTATGCAGTCAAACACTTTTGCTGCTTTGGGAGATGAGCGGAGCCATTTTGTTCCTTCGAACTTCATCAGAACGCAGACCATTTCTGTGGGGCCGGTGTGTTGGGCTGGAGGTTCAAACATGTCTGGATGGAGGTCTGCGTCATTGATGTTTAAGGGGAGTCGAACATCGCCGAATTCTGATCTTGCGAGTTTGATTCCTGGGGTAGAACTAGCGCGCACTCGAGAGTCGAGGCCCTTTATCTGCCACCACAGTCTAATGCGCATTTCTTTCTTGAAGAAAGATAGCTTGGCGTCGGTATCTGATTTGTGTAGACCCATCATCTGTCCAGCTCTTATGGCAACAGCCGTCATGGTACTGGCCAGGTCTGTTTCTGGATTCGAAAATGTAAACAGAACCATGGCCTGAAGGGTCTCAAGATCCTTTGTCGTCATGAAATCAGCTGCCGTGAGTGCCCGTATCGTGGCGGTGCGATAGCGCGTGAGCGATGCCCCTCTGTCCTCCCCCAAGGACGATTGACACGCTTCTGGCGACAAGGAGGTAACTGAAAGAAGGTAAATGGAGAACATTAGTGCTGAGAGAGGTTTGGGTATGTTTGTTGGATCCAAACTGGCTTTTAGAATGCGCTTCTGGAGACTTGGGATGTGAACAATCTTGATGAGGGGATTGACGTGTTCGACAAATGTCTGCCAGAAGAAGAAGATCTGCTTTGGTTCTGGATGGTTTTCGTAGGCTTTTGAATCGGGGTCGAGAATCATGGAGTGGAATGATGGTGAGGAATGGAGGAAAGGGTCGTCTTTGTTTCGCAGTGTGAGCGTGGGAGGATACTTGAGCTGTAGCGATGTCAGTCGCAGCGCCACATCATTATCAAAGCGACTCACCTCATGACTCAATTTTGACCAAAGACATCTACATAAGTCAGTATCAGTGCATGCATTTCATGGACAGGACGACTTACAACTCCGTCGCAGCATCCGACCCCGTCGACGTATCATCCTCCTTCTTCGTCTCCAAACCCGATTCCACCCAAACATGAGCATGCTGACTATAATCCACACCACTATTCTGCATCAACTGCTCATACTGGGCCAACCTCGCGAGCAAATCCTCATCAGCAGCTCTTTTTCGAGGTTTCGGCGGAGGAGGTGCTTCGTAGGTACATTCTGCTCTACCTTTCTGACAGTTTGAGCAGGGATGTTGGCGATCGCACTTTACTTTTCGTCGGGCGCACATTGAGCATGCGTATTTCCGTAGTTCGGCCATGATGATGATGATGGGGAGTGTAAGGTAGAAGGGAGAGCGTCGGTGGTTTCGGTGACTTCGGGGGCGCGGAGGAATCGGGGACGTCGGGGCTGGGAGGGGTTTAGCGTCGGTGTTTGAGAAGTCCGAGGCAAGGACAGGCAGTAAAACTTATCCTTGGTGACAGAAAGCCTCAGGTAAATTTGGGTAAATTTAATATAATTTAGTATAGATTTAGAGGGTCTTAGAA